>JASDQU011403595.1:45701-62235 GCA_032191745.1 Picea mariana
AGCAGATTTAACCATTTATTTAGGGCATCCACATCTATCTGACCTTCAAATATAGGAATATCAAAATTGACCTGTACCTTAAAAGGCGAGGTGCCTCCAAAGTGGTCGCTTGATGAAGATGCGCCTGATGCTATCGGGAGGCGTTGGAGGATGTGGGAAAAATTCTCCATCATTTCGTCCCTATGTTGCGTGAGAGCTTGCTCAAGCAACAGACTTATAGGATCGTCTGCTCCGTCATTTTTCTTTTCTTCGGCCATAGAGGGTTTCTTGGGCATGCAAGAGAGATTGTCTTCAAGAGAGAGAAGCTCGAGACCCAACTTTCTATACTCGGACCTCGTCGGGGACATGCACTGAAAAATGATCAAGAGTAGCCTGCTCTGATACCACTGATCCAGATTATTTTCGACACGAAATGAGAGCGGAGATATAAGACATAAATATTTAGAGATATTGCAAGAGAGGCAACAATATAACAGAGATATAGCGGAAATAAAACAAGATTCTCATATATACAGTAATCCATGATTTCTATGAATGAAATAAATGTATAGAGACTGTAAAAGTACAGAGTGAAAGACTCGCTAGAATGGTGGAAGCTTATCTCTGAGAAGAGATGTGATGGTTACTCGCATTCGCAAGAAGATGATTATTACAATGAGGATCTAAGGGCCTTTTTAACATAAGAAAAATCCAAAACCCTAACCTCGGAAGATGAAAAGCCAAAAGGTTTGAAGGCCCCAATGGGGGTAGTTGATACGTCAACTTACCAGGAGCGTAACTTTGGCATACGATCTTCGTTTGGGGCACACGATAGCTCGTTGGAAAGATATATCAGAGGACTACAACTTTTGAGTGAGAAACATTGATCTATAAACTTTGTTGCTTCCCGTTTTCTAAAAAAACATTGTTTAGGGCCTCAAAATGGCTCCAGAAATTCAAGACCCAAAAACTGCTAAAAAAAGTAAATTACCAAAACTGCCAGAAAATTGTTTTGATCCAGTCGGAGAAGGTGGGTGCCCACCAATATCCACCTGGATCATGAAAGAAGCTCAACCCCCCACTTTAAAAATTCATCTTGAAGCTCGTCTATGTCCTCTGCTTTGTCGGTTGCTAACTTCTTTATTCCTTGCTTGATATCATCCATTGTGAATAGTTCCACTGTTGTTTTCACTATTGGAGGAGTATCTTTCTCGTGTACCCGCTCATAAAGAAGCCACGCATATTCTAACCATTGGACCTATGTAGTATTGTTTTCATTATGCTTTCTCCTTTTATGTAGTTCTCTCCAAAATCCTTTGGGGTTGTGTTTTCCAAAAGAGATTAACTCCTCTCTTCTTGCATTTACATACTCTTCTTTTTTTCAGTGTACTAATCTTTCATATTTCTTCTTGTTTTCTTTGCCCAAATTTATCTCTTTTAGAGATCTCTTGTTTGCCTCATATTCTTCATCATACCATGGGTTTGTTAGAAAGGTACTTGTATCCCTCTTCTTGGGATGAGACCTTTCACATGCACTTAAGGCCTTGTGGATTGTTGGGATCAACAAACTACTATGAACATGACCACTCGTCTCATTGGTTATCATATCTGCTCTGTTGTACTTTATAACCTGGAATTGTTGCTTAAGAGAAACACTAAACCTTTCCCTATTTTCTTGATTCATGATGATTTTTCCTTTGGAAATATTTTTCTTTTGTATGCCAATGATTTAATTATTGTGTGGACTAGCAGGAAAGTATAGCTTAACCAATAGGGGTGTTGAATTTGCGAGTTCTAGCTGCAATTCACAAACAAATAACCAAATATGTTGAGGTCTAGAGAGCGTGGAAAAGCAAACAACCCATCAAACTTAGCTGAAGGGTTTTGTTTAAAGAATAAGAGCACTATGGTTGCTGCACTCTAAGGTGGGAGAAACACCTCGTCAACCATAAACTAAAATTTATACTACATAAACTTTCAACAAACAAAACAAAGCGTTTGATGACATTATGATGTCTAACATCCCTTTTGCAAGTTGGGAAACACTTAGATTGTTGGAGCTATTTATTAAATATGATAATAATGCTTGCAAGAGCCAAGAAGTCGAACTTCATCTTCATATTCTATCAACTCCTGACATATTCGTTATAACTTTCCTCTACTTCTAAACTTCCATAATTTTCTTTTGGAATCCTTCCCAATTGGAACTTAGACAAGCTTGATGATTGGTGTATGAGACCCCCTTGTTTGTGGGACAAGGGACCCCCTCCACGCAACGATTTGACTGCTAAAATCTACAAAGATATACATACTCTACCCCCTCTAGATTTGAACTTGTGACCTATTAAGAGGGAACACATGTTTTTAACTATTTGACCTACTCAAACTAGCTATATATATATATATATATTAAAAAATAAAAAAACCACTCTAAATACTATAACTACCATTTTATAAATAAAACTAAAATTTATGTATATTTATGCCGAAAGACGTACACCTATTGACAATGGGCACAATTAATCACCTTTTAATCTAAAATTCTAATCTTATGGCTAGCAATTGAAGATGCTGGCATATTCTTAGTCGTACTCTCTAATCAATGGATGAAATTTAATGCTCATAACTTCCTTGCATCTCTGAATTCTTCCGTTACCTTGTTTACTTTTTCACATTTACTTAATATGATTAAGAAATTACTTCTCTAACCATTGATTGACAGGTTAACTGATTAAGAAAAATTAATATGTATAAAACTTTGCATTGCCAAGTTCCTTGAGGTTAAGCGTTTGCAGCTCGACAGAGTGGTAGCTACAGTAGTGGTAGCTAGATGCAGTGGTAGCTACGACAGTGGTAGCTGATACCTTTCGACGTTCTCTCGCCACGAGTGCTAATATATCATACAATCCTAAAATATAGTTGTTAAACACTCAAAATTCCATTCCATTCATCTCTAAAATTTGTCTTTGGAATGATCCCCATTTCGGGGAAAAGTATAAACCAATATCTGATTGGAAACCATCCATACCTTTCAATCACATGACACGTATACATCTTTACTTTCAATTCACGTGACACGTTAACACCTTGACTATTAAGTTCGTTGCCAACCATGAGTCAATTCAATCCATGAGTTGGTGCTTTACAAGGGTTTGATTACGTGTCTCGTAGATGATGAGATAGGGAGTAAAGTTATCCAAATGATTCTTTTACAAATTTTATAAGAAAAATTACAATTTTTTGTTTATTATTAAAGTTTTATTATGACTTAAGTTAAGTTTTATCATAATTTAATTATTATGAGTTGAGTTAAGGTTTATCATGATTATATGGTAATCATACAGTGAAATGATGTATTTATGAGTTTTTTGTTTATTTTAAATTAATTTAAATATTTGAGAAATTGATTAGGGTATTTAATAAATGTAATTTCATGAATATTTTTGTTTATTTTTTTTTTCTTTTTTAATTATTAATTTTATAATTTTAAGGATTTGAACACATTTGAATATGTGATTTTAGCAACATGCTTTATGTTGATGGTTTTATTGTTTGAGGTAATCCTTCAAGAAACGTCACATGATTTCCCCCCTAGAATATTCAGATGTCACATGATCTCCCCCTCTTCCCTAGAATACCCAGATGGTATACTTAATGGATTTGAGAAGATTTGAATCCATGACCTTCACAATATGCTCAGGTTTATGGTTCAACTATTTATGATCTCCCCCTCTCCCCTATAATATTTAGATGGTATCCTTAATGGATTCGACCATATTTGAATTCATGACCTTCAAAATATGCCTTAGGTTGATGGTTCAACTACTTGAGTTGACCCTCAAGGAAAATATTGGGAGACCTCCCCACTTCTCTAGAATATTTAGATGGAGGGTGGCTCAACCACCAATTGTAATAGTCATTGGTAACATTGAGGGACTTGACTGGATTTCAACGGATCTGTAAACTGCCGTGGATATTCCACTGGAACAGTTCATCACAACAGATTTGATAAATAACTAAAATCTTTACTATTAAGGTTAATTTTCCTTTAGATCACATAGTCTTCATTACTGATTTTCTTCTTTAAAAAAATGTATGAAATAGTTCAACAACAAAAAAATAGAGAACATAAATAAATACACATACCATGTCATATAAACACAAGATATGACCTAGGAAACCCAACATGGGAGAAAACCAGGCTAGAAGGTGAGGCTGCTCTACTCCCTTTTCTCTGGTTTAGAAATGATGCAAGTATAAAGAAATAGGCACTCTTTGTGGAGTTCCCTTTGACCTATGGCCTATATGGATGCTATAGAATCTCTCCTCCTTTGTTATGCTCACAAAACACCACTCTCAGATGTTTTTCTTAGCTATGGAACAAGATACAATGTAAACGAATGAAACCCCTTGTCCTCCTAGTGGCTCGGTATTTAACATAGTCGATAGTCATATAGGGGTAGGTTTTCGACTTCCTCAAATATCAATTGTGATAGGGTTTTTAACCTTCTAGAATCTTGTTGAAATTACATATGTGGCTTGCCTCATATGCATGAGTAACGAGGGTTGACGTGGCATCCCCTCGTACCATGGTGGTCAACATGGTAGGTCAACTTGTAGGAAGAATAACTTTTGCTTACGAGCTCTGATTGATGCATGGTCTACACCGTTAGAAAGGCCTTGGAGTGTAGAACATCATGAAGGGAGTGTGCACAAGTTTTCGACACCAAAACCCTAGAAAACGTGTAGGGACATAACCTCCCTAACCCCTCATGTAGGTAGAATAATATATTTTCCATGTAATAAAGGCCAATATTAATAAGGCCTAGTAATAAGGAAGAATAAGTAAAATGTAAGAAGACATAATAGAAGCTTCCACTTCTACAAGATCTCTGTCTAGATTGTTCTTTTGGTAGATATATTTAGTCTAAATAGGAGTTGAGGACATGATAAGTTTTTTTCTTGAGAATTATTGTAATAAAGCGTTGCTTTGCTGGAGGTTGCCCCCTCAAAGAGGAAAGTGAACATTGTTTCCTATCAATAAAGGTGTTTCTCTAGTGTTGTGGTTTCATCTATTGTGTTGTTCCATTGTTATTCTCTACAAAATTTATATTTTTGACTATTATAATAGATCTGGTACCTTACAAGTGGTATCAGAGCACTTTCCTTGGCAAGAAATTGTGGGTTATTTTTTTTTTTTCAAGGTAGAGATGTATTACGGCATCTTAAAACTACAGAGATATCTCGTTCAACACATAAATTCATGGTTGGGGAATCATACATGCAGGAACTACAAGTGATACTTAAACACACATTGTCGGCCACCCTTGTAACCCATGTTGGTACCCCTTCGAGTGATAGCACATCAGACAAAACTTATATATGGATTGACCTAGATATCTTGAATCCCTTCGTAGATAAACCAATGGATCACCTGATTGCTATAGTGTTGTTAGCACTGAAATTCACCCTCATATTGTAGGAGGATAAGCCTAGTACCCATCAGAGTTTTTGGTGGATGTTGGTTTTATATGAGTGGAGGTCAATGGACAAAACTCAATATATGAATGATGTTCAACACAGAACTGGACAAGAAATGCATAGGGAAGTGAGGGCCACAACTAACTTCAGTCAGTGAATTTAGTTTAAGTGTGAGCAGAGGAAGACTTAGTAAGAAAGGTGGACAAGACTGCTATGGGCATCAGGCCTTCAAGCAGCTTGGAGAAGAAAAAATCAGACTCAATATCACTCTTAAGTTCAAGCTTCAGACACTAAAATATGTCCAAACACAACAGTCATAACAGCAAAATGATCAAACCTACATCACCATGCAGCTACAACAACTCAATTGGATCCTACATGCCCGAGCCATTCAGTGTAAGAGGGGAAAAGATCACAAGGAAGTTGACTAAAACTGGTCATGATACCGTTGCAATCAAACCTACATTACAACAACATAACAACCCTCGACTGGATCCTCCATGCCTGAGTGTTTTAGCACAATTTTTACAAAGAGATGAAAAGAGGATAACTTCTATTTATTTGAAAGTCTCAAATCCAATACATAACCAGAGAACAGTTCTGGCATCAAAACTTTACAAAATAGGGAGCTCTGCTCAACCAGTTGACGACCTTAACAAAATATCAAAACTTCCTATTTATACTCAGACCAGTCCACCACTACCAGGGGTGTGACCTAGCTACTACATTCAAAGCCTTTCGTCTGTGCTTTCTTCTATCAGACTGAGCATGCATCCCCCTGTCAGACGCGAGCTCATATCGACATGGGCCTGCAGAAAAATTCATCCACAGGGATACCTCGGGCTAACAACTCTGTTTTCCACGGTCGACTCCTCCATACTTCTAATTACTGAGTGTGTCGAGGTTTCAACCACCCGACCTGCCTTCCATTAACTGTTTTTCCTTGGGGACTCATCAAGATTTAAAGCTTAGGGGCGCATCCACGTGTTTCTCTCAGATAGGACGCCATATAAACATGTGATTGCAGGGCTTCTCAAGATTGGTTTGGGTTCAGACTGCTTTTTGGCCCGCAATCCACCACCTTCTGCCACATATTACTTTTTACAAACCACGGTTTCAATTGCGGGACCGCTCAAGAAAATTATTGCTCGAGCATGTTGCATCCCCGCAATGTACTGTGGTCATCGATATGGTCTCGATCTGCGATCTGAGTGCGCCCATGAGATTTAGCGCCATTGCCAAGCTTAACCACCCGCCAACTTTAGAATCTACCAAACTGTGCCCTGGGGGAGGAGGATGCTACTTTTGATTTTGAACAATAATACCTCCTTGAGGATGACCTGTCAGTGCTATGCTAACCTGTTGCGGATGGAGTGGTGACATGTATCGCCCGATAATGGGGTAGAGGCATGTCTAAGAATGCTTGAAATGTGTGCCATGTGTCAAGGCTATAAGGGTGCCATATGGCCTCACTGATGGTTGACGTGCGTCCTCTTGAATGAACGATCGAGAATTACTTTGGGTCTCTGGACTACGGGAAAATAAAATCTCAAACCTCCTCTGCCTTGAGTTGATTTTACCCAGAGCTATGGATCTGATGACGCGTGGCCCCACCCATGGATGGTCCAAATTCACTTCGGGCCTTCAACACTTCGGGATTTTGATGCTTTGGGACTTCAATGCTTCGACACTTCAACCACTTTGGGACTTCGGGTGCTTCAGGACTTCGAGACTTCGGCGCTTCGAGACTTTGGGAGGCACTGCCACTAAGATCAATGACTCCCTGCTAATTTTGATATCGATGGTCCATGATTGCTTCGGGAGTTCGGGCTTCGACTCTTCGGAAGTTTTATGCACTTCTCACTTAGAAAATCTCGAAGATCATTTCTCGAACGCTTGGATCAACTTCCACCTGTCCCCCTTTGAGATCAGAGGCTCATGTTCGCTTTGAGTTTCGGCTCTTTTCATGGTGCTATATTTCGTGCAATTCTAAACTCTCGAATGCCTGTGATCCACCGATTTGAACTGCTCCTAAAATATCCATCGCTGATAGATTAAAACTGTCTCCTGCTTATGTTTCAAGCCCAAAATGGATGAGTGATTCAAGCCCAAAATGGATGAGTGAAAACTATAAAAAAAGACGACTTGTTTCCCTTTACAACTATATGTGATAACATTCGGCTCCACAGGGGATGGCATGCTCCTTGCGAGCTTCCAAGAACGCACAGTTCCAATGCCTTAGCTGTTGGGCTATGGAGTCTAGCTCAAAAATTTCACTGAAGAAAACAGAGAAATATGTACACTACTCTAATAAAAAGAAAAAAAAACACATGGGCTCCAGAAGGAGCTTATTTATGTACAATCCTAGACTAACTGATTTTTACAAAGCACTAGGTGAAAGAAAACTTCCACCATAGCCACCTAGACTGTCTGGTAATATGATTCTTTTCTTCACTGCAAATGATCCGCGAAAGGTTAGGGAAATATGATAGCAGAACAAGAACATGTCTTGGAATGTTGACAATACCCCTAAATGATGATAAAATGAGTAATTTTACAGGCTCCAATGCTTTTAGAAAATATAGCTCCATATGCAACTCCACAGGGTCACAAAATTTATAATCGGGAAATCTCAACCGGTAAGAAATTACCTCATGTACTTCATTGTTGCTCACCCGTCGTTCGACGTTCTCAGAGCGTACAACTGGGTGGGGGATTGATGCAGGTCGGCTGATCCCAGGTCATAGTTTCTCATTTATAGGTTCTGGATAGGAGATAAACTGCCCATTTATCTCCTCCTTTTCTCCTTCATGGCTCTCCCAAGGATCCGATTCATAACCATCATAAACCAAAACCATGGAAAAGCTCCGCTCTTCGTCATTTTCATTGGGATATTCATCAAAAGTTGGCTGCTCTAGAAAATTATTTGAAATCACTTCTTCATCATAAGCAGGACTGACAAGAACATCTGTTTCAAGGGCCAGAATATCCTCTGCATCTTCTTCGTAAGAGCGGCGAGCAAAATCTTCCTCCAATTCCTCCATCCTTGCAAAAAGGCATTTTACCAGCTTTAAGAACTCCTCCGAGGTATACCCCTCATCCTCACAGCTTTCACAAGAACTAACTATGTTCTGAGCATCATCTTCATACTCCTCACAACAATTATGGCGAATTAACTTAGAGGAATAATACCTTTGATAGTGAGCATTGAAAGCTACATGAAACTACTCCAGGGAGGAGATGCTAGCAGGGGGCAAGGAGCGATAGCACTCATGAGCATCTCCCGCTAATGAGAACATGAACATATTCAATAATACATCCTCATGATGTATTTCCCATTGATGCATGAGTTCATGAAACTCAAGGAGATGCTTGGTAGGGTTTTTATATTCATGTTCTCTAAATATGGGCAAAAAATCACCCCACTCATCGATACTAGGAACAACATTTGGAAAACCAGGAACAACAGAGAAATTAAAAGGAGAAAACCTTCGAGCCAAAATGGCTTCCATGTGAAAATATGACTTATTGAAAATGTGGAGTCACCACTGGATTCTTTAAACATGGAGTCACCAAGTGAATGATATGCAGTCTGAAAGTGTCTGGTCTTTGTTCACCATCAAAGACCAGATCTGGTCATTATCATTCTCCTAGGGAGCTTTTTAATCTCGAACAACAGCTAAAGCCTTCTCGAGAAATCTTTCCTTTCTGGATAATCTTCTCCGGGTCAACTTCAGTTGTTGCTAGAGGCAATTGTGGAGTAGACCTCGTGTGTCTGCCTTTTGGAGCCACAAATGAAACAGTGGAGTTGCCAAGTGCAAGTTTCAATCTTCAATGGTTCTGATATCTGATGCACCTTCAGAATTATAATCTCTTTGTCATTCTATCCCAGGGAAATGTATTGAATTCGTTCCCTGACAATGGCGCCATGAATGTTAGCACTGAAAGTCACCCTAATATTGTGGGAGGATAAGCCCAGTACCCATTAGAGCTTTTGGTGGATGTTGGTTTTATATGAGTGAAGGTCAATGGAAAAAACTCAATATATGAATGATCTTCAACACAAAATTGGACAAGAAATGCACAGGGAAGTGAGGGCCACAACTAACTTCAGTCAGTGAATTGAGTTTAAGTGTGAGCAGAGGGAAGACTTAGTAAGAAAGGTGGACAAGACTGCTATGGGCATCAGGCCTTCAAGCAGCTTGGAGAAGAAAAACTCAAATTCAATATCACTCTTAAGCTCAAGCTTCAGACATTGAAATATGTCCAAACAACACAGTCACAACAACACAATGGTCAAACCTACACCACCATGCAGCTACAACAACTCGATTGGATCCTCCATGCCCGAGCCATTCAGTGTAAGAGGGGAAAAAGTCACAAGGACGCTGACTAAAACTGGTCATGATACCGCTACAATCAAACCTATATTACAACAACATAACAACCCTCAACTGGATCCTCCATGCTTGAGTGTTTTAGCACAGTTTTTACAAAGAGATGAAAAAAGGCTGACTTCTATTAATCTGAAAGTCTCAAATACGATACATAACTAGAGAATAGTTATGGCATCAAAACATTACAAAATAGGGAGCTCTGCTCAACCAGTTGATGACCTTAACAAAATATCAAAAATACCTATTTATACTCAGACCAGTCCACCACTACCAGGGGTGTGACCTGGATACTACATTCAAAGCCTTTCGTCTGTCCTTTCTTCTGTCAGACTGAGCATGCATCCCTCTGTCAGATGCGAGCTCAGATTGACATGGGCCTGAAAAAAAAATCGTCCATAGGGGTACCTCGGGCTGACAGTTATGTTTTCCATGGCCGGATCCTCCATAATTCTAATTACTAAGTGAGTCAAGGTTTCAACCACCCGACCTACCTTCCTTTAACTGCTTTTCCTTGGGGACTCATTGAGATTTAAAGCTCAGGGGGCAGCCACATGCTGCTCTTAGATAGGATGCCATATAAACATGTGATTGTGGTGCTGCTCAAGAGTGGTTTGGGTTCAAATCGTTTTTGGGCCCACAATCCATCACCTTTCGCCACGTATTATTTTTTCCAAACCATGGTTTCAATTGCGGGACCGCTCAAGAAAACTATTGCCTAAGCATGTTGCGTCCCCGCAATGGACTGTGGTCATAGATATGGTCCTGATTTGCGATCTGAGCGCACCCTCTATATTTAGCGCCACCGCCAAGATTAACTTGTCGCCAACTTTAGAATCCACCAAACTGTGCCCTGGGGGAGGGGGATGCTACTTTTAATGTTGAACAATAATACCTCCCTAAGGATGACCTATCGGTGCTATGCTAACCTATCGCGGATGGAGTGGTGACATGTATCACCTGACAACGGGGTAGAGGCATGTCTAAGAACGCTTGAAATGAGTGCCATGTGTCAAGGCTATAAGGGTGCCATATGTCCGCACTGATGGTTGATGCGCGTCCTCTTGAATCGAACGACCGAGAATTACTTTGGGTCTCCGGACTCTGGGAAAATCAAATCTCAAACCTCCTCTGCCTTCAGTTTGTTTTACCTGGAGCTATGGATCTGATGACGTGTGGCCCCGCCGATGGATGGTCCATATTCACTTCAGGCCTTTGACAGTTAGAGACTTCGGTGCTTCGGGACTTCAACGCTTCGGCACTTCGGCCACTTCAGGACTTCAGGCATTTCAGGACTTCGGGACTTCGACGCTTTGGGCCTTCGGGACTTTGGGAGGCACTACCACTAAGATCAATGACTCCCTACTGATTTTGAGATCAATGGTCCATGATTTCTTCGGGCTTCGGCTCTTCGAAAGTTTTATGCACTTCTCACTTAGAAACTCCCAAAGCTCATTTCCCGAACGCTTGGATCAACTGCCACCTATGCCCCTTTAAGATCATAAGCTCATGTTCGCTTCGGGCTTTGAATCTTTTCATGGCGCTATACTTCGTGCAATTCTGAACTCCCGAATGCCTGTGAGCCTCCGATTTGAACTACTCCTGAAATATCCATCGCTGAAAGATTAAAACTGCTTGCTGCTTACATTTCAAGCCCGAAATGGACTTCTTTGAGTGATTCCCTTTGACGCTTCTTGTGCAAACCGCGAAAATGGACGACCTCCTGCCCTTGAAAACTATATGTGATAACAAGTGCCATCGAGAAAAACACTTGGAAAGATACTCTCTAGTACTTAGGTAGTTGGGTAGTACATCTAAGGGCATGTTCTAGCCTCCTTAGTTGGTGCCCTGAGATATTGGGTCGAGTACTATTGTTGGACCCCACACATATATCAGAGAGATATAACACAAGGAAAACCCTTGTTTGTAGAAACCATTAATACCCTAACCCTTAGGAAGGAAACATAAACAAAACAAACAAGATCTATTTTTGTGCAACTTTATCTCCTGCATTTTGGTTGCGAAATTACTACACATTTTTTCCTGTTAAGAATTTGGGCCTTTCAACACTGCAATAGTCTTCAGATTAGAGAATAACTCCACAGGAGTTAAAAAAAAAATTGGATCCTGCTTGTACCATTATTTGATCCCTATCCCATTAGATTCCTCTCTATGCCCTAATTGTAGTCATACCTATCATTTTTCGGCAATTATTTTTTTCCGTGGACCCAACCCACTTCCGGCCCCCTTATTTGGGACTTACACCATTGGATTCCCCTCGCCACCCTAATTTTCATGATACCCTTCACCTATAAACCCTCTTCTATGTGGTCTGACCCGTTCCTTTCCGGTTCCTCCCTTCCTCATGGCCCACACCTATAGGCAAGACCTTGCAACCCACCTCAATCCCATGTCATTTGATTTCACCGAGGTCCAGAAGGAAGTGCAACAACTCAGTGCAAATATTACCACCATCAATAAAAAAATTCATTCCACCATATACGCAAAAATTCAACTTGAAGCTCGTCTATGTCCTATGCTTTGTCAATTGCTAACTTCTTTATTCCTTGCTTGATATCATCCATTGTGAATAGTTCCACTGATGTTTTCACTATGGGAGGAGTATCTTTCTTGTGTACCCGCTCATAAAGGAGCCTCACATATTCTAACCATTGGACCTATGTAATAATATTGTTTTCATTATGCTTTATCCTTTGTTGTAGTTCTCCCCAAAATCCTTTGGGGTTGTGTTTTCCAAGAGAGATTAACTCTTCTCTTCTTGCATTTACATACTCTTCTTTTTTTTAGTGTACTAATCTTTCATATTTCTTCTTGTTTTCTTTTCCCAAATTTATCTCTTTTAGAGATCTCTTGGTTGCCTTATATTCTTCATCATACCATGGGTTTGTTAGAAAGGTACTTGTAGCCCTCTTCTTGGGATGAGACCTTTTACATGCACTTAAGGCCTCGTGGATTGTTGGGATCAACAAACTACTATGAACATGACCACTCGTCTCATTGGTTGTCACATCTTCTCTGTTGTACTTTATAACCTGAAACTGTTTCTTAAGAGCAACACTAAACCTTTCCCTATTTTCTTGATTCATGAGGTTTTTTTCCTTTGGAAATATCTTTCTTTTGTATGCCAATGATTTAATTATTGTGTGGACTAGCAGGAAAGTATAGCTTAACTAATAGGGGGGTTGAATTTGCAAGTTCTAGTTGCAATTCACAAACAAATCACCAAATATGTTGAGGTGCAGAGATCATGGAAAAGAAAAAAACCCATCAAACTTAGCTAAAGAGTTATGTTTAAAGAAAAAGAGCACTATGATCGCCGCACTGTAAGATGGGAGAAGCACCTCCTCAACCATAAACTAAAATTTATACTACATAAACTTTCAACAAACAAAACAAAGCGTTTGATGGCATTATGATGTCTAACATCCCTTCTGCAAGTTGGGCAACACTTAGATTGTTGGAGCTATTTATTAAATATGATAATAATGCTTGCAAGAGCCAAGAAGTAGAACTTCATATTCATATCCTATCAACTCCTGACATATTCGTTATAAATTTCCTCTACTTCTAAACTTCCAGGCACAACCGTATCTTTCCCAGTGCGTTTCTGTCAAGAATCTCCCATTCTTCTTCTTCATACTCACGGTTTGCTTTGCTTTTCCGCCCAACGATAGGAAAAGATCCTTCTGATATATATAGTCTTCCATTTGCATATTCCATAACTGGAGAGTACTATGTTATGACCTAAGGGGGGCATATATGGGGTTAAATGTATATGATATGATCCCAAGGGGGATATATATGGGGATAAATGTACATGTAATGTGTAAATGTATATGTAATAGGTTCAACTTAATAGTAAAGGGGATTTATGTGTAGTGTGTGAACATGTATATATAGAGATCATGTATTCATTATTGACGACATGTGAATCATGATGTATGAATATATTTGGATATTTCAAGGAGGTTATCCTATTCTTTAAGGGGTTATTATGTAAATCATATCTATTGTCTATGTTGGAGTTGTTCTTCATGCTCACATTGGTGTACATGGTGTGTACTTCTGGTGTATTATGATATTTTAAGCATTTGGATCATAACATATTATGAAATATTTGGCCTGGTACCATGCTCTTTACAACACTGGTGCATTTGTTGGACCTATGGATACCGCTAGGTTAAATTGATTTATCGCAACTTAAATGGTGTGATGTGTTACTATTGACGCACCTGTGTTACCATGATATTGGAGTACCGACGTTTTGTTCAACGATGCATTGTGAAGCATAGAGCACTGATCATAGGGTCTAATGAGATGCTTTGCAATTCTAAGCCGGTCAATATCCGTCCTAGCGCGATCATGTAAATATCATCGATGCATTTGGTTAAAATGGTTGCACCAATATGTTAAATTTATAGAACATAAAGTTAGTGTTGTACTTAATTAAATGAAACATTCCAGTGTCGGGAGAAACCAAGGACGCGCTAGTTGTGAGGTGTCCCGAAAGACACTCCGCTTTGTTTTTAAAATTTATCATGGTGCTCTTCTTTGAACTACACTAGTGCATATGTTTATATTAGACACACTGGTGGTGACACTTACTGTGAATTTAGCACAGGATGCATTGCTTCGAGGCGAGCCGAAATGTTTAGGCGCACCATGCAGAATTGAAAAAAATGTCAAATTTCAAGCTAAATTCAAATTTTAATTGGATGAAAATGCAAATAGGAAGGTAATAAAAACATTACTTGGAATCTTATGCCCCGGGGAGGTATGGTTTCACCATTTAGAGGAAATGAAAATTCATGGTAATTTCCAAAATTTAGAAATGTGTGGAATCTACTAATGGAGCTATCCAATTCATTGTAGAGCACTGGAAATAGGGCGTCTTTGGAAGGAGGGTGAGCATTGGATCTTGCTCGAGAGTTTGGAAGAACGAGATGAAGTGTAACAATGAAAATTAGTTTGGTAATTTTTTCTTATTTACCCTACTGTAGTGCACCTAACGATAGTGATGCAAATTGGGGTGTAATGTTCAACGACACCAGTGGGTGTTATTTTTATTATAACATATAACAATGATTTTGAAAATTTAAGCACCGATATGTTATTGTTTATGTGTGCACTGGTGTGTATGTACCTTAAAGGTGCACCGGTAAAAAAAGTCCACAAAAAACTCCCGTTGTCCGCCTTCGCTAACAACCTCTGCAAAAACCTCCGGCCACCCACCTCCATTAAGAACCTTCACTATAAATAGAGAAGGGACAGATTTTTCAGGGATATTCTGTTAAAAACTCCACAAAAAGGTGTTCTTGCAGTGAAATTGTATTTTGGTCATAGGTAAGACTTAAAATTGCATTTCGTTGGCAAAGAGATTGTTTTTATTGAATATAAGGTGTTGGAAGATTGGTTGTTGTCATTGATGTCAACCCTAGTCATGGGTTTTGGACCGCAAGATTGATAAAGGTATTTGGACACGAAGGACAATGCACATGCATATATAACACCCATGAATGGATAGTATACATCATGTTGTTTCCGGTGGTATGTGGCACGTCACGTGGATCCTCATGGTTGAGGAGAAATGAAATTTTGAAGATGACAAAGTGGATTGAAGAAGGAAGTACATGTAGGCCCTGAAGATAATTGAAGAAAATAATTACAAAATAAGAAAGTGTCAGGTCGGCTCTAATGTTAAAATGAAGTTACATAAATGGTATAAATAAACATCATTATACATTCATTTTAATAAATTCGAATTTCAGAAGAAATAAGAAGTAAAATAAGGCCGGATTTTAGGGGAGGATGAAGTCTTTTGGTGATGTGTTCTAAGGTATGTTATTTTCAGGTCATCTTACCATTTTTGCTATAACTTTTTTTTCTAGAACGATTCATATGGTGAAATCGCTATCGTATTGAGAAGACATACGAAGGCACCTCTGGTAAAAATTTCAGCTCTTGATTCGCTATAATTATGGAGATACACTCTGTGGAAGATAGGGTTTGTGACCAATCTTGAAGCTAGTCAATAAATAGGTGTTCCGGGTAAAACAATCATAACTTCTTCATCCAGAATCCAAATGATGTGGGACAAATTTCATTGGAAATATTACGAACTGTAGTTTCTTGTGTGTGATTTTCAAAATCAGATGTTAAATATTGAGCGCAGGGCATTTTGTACAAGTTCGGCCTCCTGAATAGACCATAATTGAATAAAGTCTACCGTTCTTTATATAAATTCTTTTTGGGGAGGATTCAAGGAGTGAAAATTGGAGGAGTTTTAGAGAATACATTGAGTAATATTATATACAGGATCAGAGTACTCCAAAAATTGAAGAATTGGAGAAATTGAAGAAGTCTCAGGAAGCATTATCAGGTTCTATGTGATGATTGGTTGATGGTAATGATTTAATGTAAAGTTTTATTATCTCTCATATATTCTTAGGTGGAAGGAAGGGGCAATGATGGATATTTCAATTCTCTCTTGATATTGGAGGATTGTATCTTTCTCTTGGAGGTTTATCCCTGCCTTTACATTTGGAAGATGTAGCTACCTTTGGAAGTCATTACTTCCCTTGAACAATAACTATTGATTATTTCTCATATATTGTGCATGGTGTATTGTGGTGTATTGGTGTAACTCTTATACTATTGTT
>JASDQU011403595.1:62335-72837 GCA_032191745.1 Picea mariana
GAAGTCATTACTTCCCTTGAACAATAACTATTGATTATTTCGCATATATTGTGCATGGTGTATTGTGGTGTATTGGTGTAACTCTTATACTATTGTTCATTGCTCATTGAATATAGTTGAATGGTTTAAGTATAAGTTGAAAAAGGTTTTAAATTGTACTTGATACTGATTCACCCGCCTCTCAGTATCAACATAAAGAAATATGTTAATGACTCAAAACCTAGACGTGTCTCATAGGAGTGAAATTCTACCCCGTTATAGACCACCAAAATATCATTTTATGTGTCATGGTTTTCCTTGAATAATGGTGATGCTTCATCCCACATTCTCACATAGCAGTGAGTGATCATTGTCTTCACCGCTAGTTGACCACTAAATTATGATAGGTTTTGTCGCCTATAGAAAAATTTAAAAAGAAAGAAAGAAATTAGAAGGTTGGTCCATAATTTCACCCAAGAAAGAGGTCAAATTGTGACAGGAGGTGATCTATATGGACATCATTGGCCACCCACCTATTCCAACTCGCTCATCTTGGCAGTTTTTTAGTTTGACAATTTTTTTCCTAGTTTTCGGGTCCTAAACTTCGAGGACCGTTTTGACGCCCTAAACAATGTTTTTAGGGCTCGCCACAGTCAAAATATAAATGAAGTTAGGTTTTGACAACATAATGTGTATTCCTATGATAGGCCTTTCCAACAGGCTATTGTGTGCCTAAAATGAAGATCATATGCAAAAGTTATGACCCCGGTAAGTTGATGTACTAACTTACCCCAATGGGGCTCACATGAGTTTTGGTGCTTCATCTCCTAGGGTTAGGTTTTTGGATGTCTAGAATTTTTTCATTCATTTTTATTGTAAAAATTCTTTGAGATCCTCATTGTAATCATGTTCTTGCGAATGAGCGTAACCGTCATATCTCTTCTCAGAGATAAGCTACCACCATTATAGCAACCTTGTTTCCATCTATATCTAACAGTTTCAACATATTTCTTATTTAATAGAAGTCATTTTTTACTATATCTTTGTTATTATTCATCGTGTCTCTGTGTTAATATTATAAATATGTGTTTTAATTTCATTTCGCTCATAAATCTAGATCAGTGGTATCAAAGCAATTTGCTCCTTGTTGTTTTGTAGTGCATGTCCTTGATGAGGTCAGGGTATAGAGAGTTGGGTCTCGAGCTTGTTTCTCTCGAGCAAAACTGCTCTCGCACGTCCAAGAAACCTTCCATGAAGGGAAAAAATAAAGACGACAAGACATGAGATCATTTCAAAATGTTGCTCGAGGAAGCCTTAGAGCAACAGAGGAACGAGATGATGAAAAACTTTGCACAAATCCTTCGACGCCCGCTGACAAGTGACACATCTACTGAAAGCGGAGGAACCACCCCCTTTAATGTACATATCAATTTTGATATTCCTATATTTGAAGGTCAAATATATACGAATGCTGTAAATAAATGGTTAAACCTTCTAGAAGGGTATTTCTATGTCCACAACTTTTCGATAGAGAAAATATTGGTGGAGGACTTTCTGTGAGCAAAAGGAAATAGAGGGATCCACATTATTTGCAGTTGCACCCACTTGGGGTTCCTTTAGGGATTCTATTAAGGAACAATACTACCCTTTTGGAAGTTATGACAACCTGTATACAAAATGAACCACAATGCGGCAGGAAAGGGACCAAGCGGTGCCAAAGTTCATAAATATATTCCATACCTTGTGCACCAAGATGGGTATCAAATATCTTGAATGACATCTGGTGCTCAAGTATCGCGGTGGTATTCATAGATACATACATGTATAAATGGATTTTCTAGACATCTTGTGCTTGGGTGCGGCCTATCGATATGCTGTCAAAATCGCACAAAAGTTTAAACAAAATACGCGATAGTTTGGGTCTGGGAACCCCTCACAACAGAAGCAGGGAAAGGGAAACCCCAAATCTCACAACAAAGAATAGAGAAAATATAGACAACCTCAGGAAAACCAGTCTAAGCTGGAAGCAAAGAAGGACAATGGAAAGACAAATAAAGATACCGAGAAGTGGTGTGACTTCCATAAGAGCCCCTATCATAACATTGTTGATTGCTTCTCAAAGTAGTCGTTGGTGGCTGAGGTGAAAGCCTCTAAATCAAATGCGGGTTTCGATTATGAGTCAGAACCAGAAAATGGGGGATAAAACATTAATGCGAAACCCAGTGCCAACGTTGCTACCAGAAATATCCAGCCTAGTGAACCTGACGAGCTAGAGAAAGGCAAGCTCCTCTTTCATTAACAGATGTGGGTGAAAGGCACCCCACTACACTTCATTGTTGATATAAGTAGCCAAAAGAAGCTCATCTCAGTAGAGGTCATCAAGTGGCTAGCCCTGCTGACAACGACACACCCACAACACTACACCATCGGTTGGCTCTGCCAAGGAAGCGATCTTCGCGTCAGCCAACCATGTCGCTTGTCATATGACATCAATCCCTTCAAAGATGAGGTATTGTGTGATGTTTCTCCCCTTGAAGTTTGTGATGTTCTTTTGGGACAACCGTATTTATCGAAACACCACATTGTATATGAGTCTAGGACTCACATTGTCATTATTACTTTGAATAGGAAATTGTATAGGATACTCGAGGTAGTCACACCTAGTGCTATTTCCTTTATCTCTGCCAAGCAATGAAAGAAGTTCATCTCTCAGACCAGAAAGTTTTTCATCTTTGTGATTCGCTCTCAGAGTGAGCGAAAGATTATAGCCACATCTAGGGCCTCTGCATATGACCTCACCATGTAGCAGAAGAAAGTAGATAAGGCCGTGGAAGAATACAAAGGCATCTTCTCTTCACCCACTAGCTTACCTCTACACTATCAGGTCAAGCATTCCATCGATGTGACTCCCGACGCACTGCTACCCAATGGGCCAGTCTATCGCGGCTCTCTGTTAGAAAATGAGGAGATTAAGCGATAGATCCAAGAACTGCTCCACAAGGGGCATATCCGACCCAACTCACCGCCTTGTGGAAGCCCAATTGTGTTGGTGCAGAAGAAATATGGGACCCGACAACTCTGCATTGATTATCGGGTCCTAAATAAAACCATAGTCAGGAACCGATACCCGTTTCCCCGAATAGACGATCTCCTTGATCAACTCAAGGGGGGGAAATACTTCAATAAGATTGACCTGAAGTCTGGTTACCATCAAGTCCCAATAGAGAAGACAGAGGTATGGAAGACTGCCTTTAAGTCAAAAGAAGGTATCTTTTAATGGTTTGTCATGCCCTTTGGTTTGACAAATTCTCCATCAACTTTCATGAGGATGATGGATGATATATTTTAGCCTTTCACCAATTATTTTGTAGTGGTGTATTTGGATGACATCCTCATCTACAACAAGACTTGGGTGGAACACTTACAACATATTCAACAGGTTTTGTACACCTTGTGACAACACAAGATATATGTCAACTTGGAAAAATGATCATTCGGCATGGACAGGGTCTAGTACCTAGGATACATTTTTGATGAGCATGGTGTGCATGTGGATCCAACCAAGATCCAGGTCATCTGTAACTGGAAAACCCCAACCACACTCACTGAGCTTCATAGCTTCTTAAGCCTTGCCAATTTCTATCGTAGGTTTGTGTTGGGATTCTCCCATATTGCATGGGCCCTCAACCAAGTAACCATGGGTGGTGGTAAAGAAATTTATGAGTGGAGCCTGCCCCAACAACACGCATTCGATGATTTGAAGCAACGCTTGTGCTCAACCCTAGTGCTTTCATTCCCTAACTTGCAACAACCCTTTGAGATCGAGACAAATACTTCAAATTATGTTGTGGGCACAATTCTCACTCAGCACGTCCACTTGTGGCCTATCATAGTGAGACAATATCAGATGTCCTCCGTAAGTACCCTACTTATGACAAAGAAATGTACTCCATTGTGCAATCCTTCCTCCAATGGAGGAATTACATTCTCGGGAAGGAGACAATCATCCACACTGATCATATGTCATTGCAGTTCATGCAGACAAAAGGAAAATTACAGAATGACCATCATCAAAGGTGGTCCATATACTTGCAATAGTTCCAACTCAACATCAAGTATAAGATAGGAAGTACGAACCGGGTCGCTAATTGCCTTAGTTGATCTCCAGCCATGGCACTCACCATGGTGCTAGACTCATGCAACCACGAGACCTCCAGATGACCCCACCTCTATGAGAAAGATCATGACTTCACCACCACCTACCGGATTTTTGGCGCAAACACAACTGTCACTAATTTCCATTTTCAGTACAAGATGTTGTGCTATTTTGTCCATGTCTGTGTTCCCTCAAGCGAGCGAACGAAGCTGATTTGGGAATCCTACTACAGTCGGGTGGTAGGACACTTCTATGTTTAAAAGACAGTGGCAATGTTGCAATAATATTTCTACTGGCCAAAACTTCAACAAGATGTCAACAAGTGTATCAAATCTTGCACTGCCTGTGTTATTTCCAAACCGACCACTAAGAAACAAGGCTTGTACACCCCTCTTCCTACTCCTGACAGGCCTTGGAAATCCATCTCCATGGACTACATGTCCAGCCTTCTGTCCACCCAACGAGGAAATGACTGTGTTTTTGTGGTCGTTGATTGTTTTTTCAAGATGACAATACTGGTCGCCTATAAGAAGAGCATCATTGCCAATCTCTTCTTTGAATGAGTGTGGGTACACTTTTGGATCCCACAAACCATTATCTCAGATCGGGACAACCGGTTCCTCAACACATTCTGGTCGAGCCTTTGGTCACTGCTAGACACCAAGCTCACCAAATCCACTTCCTTCCACCCCCAAACAGATGGCCAAACCAAGGTTGTCAACTAGATGATCTTACATATCCTGCTCATGTACAATTTCAAGCGCCCTCACACATGGGATAAGTCTCCCCTATGTTCAACATAACTACAACCAAACCATCCATAGATCAACCGACCACAACCCCTTTCAGGTGGGATTGAGATTTCAACCATTGGGTCCCATGGATGTGTTAGAAAAATAGGATCACAAAGAAATAAAATAAAACAAATGCGGAAATAAAACACAAAAGATACACAATACAATAGATACACAAATATACACGGTTCACCCAGTGTGGGCTACGTCCACCAGAGAAATTGCCAGGTCCTTCCTTTTTATTATCCAACAAAATGAAGGGATATAACCTACAACATACCTGAGCTATAACTTCCTATTATTTCTCTCAGAGTCTCCCCTCTCATAATACAATATTCACCATAATACACAACCACAATAAAATTCCCTCATAAAAGAGGATTTCCTTCTAGCGCAAAAAATCCTAACATAATCTCTACTGTCAGATTTGTGATTTAATGATGAACGGTCAAGATTGGCTATGAAATTACAATATACATTTACACAACAATTTTTCTTTCAGGTGATGTTTTCCCCCAAACGCCCCATCCAAGGGGATGAGCCCCCCGGACCTTGAAGGGGGGGAAAGATCCCCCTACAACACCCCCCCCGCATGGAGGGGTTTACAGTCTTCCAGGTTGTATAGTATTCATGGTGTATAAACATGACTGAAAACAAAGACCTGTGAATTAGGAAGATAATTAGGATCCACAACCAACAAGATGTTCCACTACCCCTTGCGGCCACCCAGAATGACTCGTCATATGCTCCAATTGAAGCTGACAAAGCCACCCAATTCATTGAGTGAATCCAACACATACACCAACAGGTTCATGACATTTTACATAAGTCCAATGCCAAGTATAAGAAGTGTCATGGTTAACACCGGGTGTCACATAAGTTTTAGGTGGGAGACAAAGTTTGGTTGCACTTGGAGAAAGAACGCCTTACAAGGGCCCATCAAAAGTTTCTTCCACTCCGTTATGGACCTTACACTATCACCAAGGATGTGGGCGATATTGATTTTGAGCTCAAAATTCCCCCCTTCCTTGGCTTGCACCCAATGTTCAATGTGGATCTCCTTCGACCAGATTTTCCACCATTATTAGACACCTCAGAGATAGAAGAACAATTGAAACCAACAGAGCTCAATCCCAAATGCATGGAATAGGCATCCACTGATCATATCGTGGACACACAGGTCAAGGGCACTCGCCGACAGAGGACCAAACTTTATCGGGTTGTCAAACGAGAGCAACTCCTGCACCAAGGAAAGTGGCTTAGTCGGGGCCAAATTCAATAGAAATTTCCTCATTTGATGGGGGAACTCAATGCAATGGAGACCATTGCTTCATAAGGGGTGAGGATTGATCCATATGGACATCGGTGGCCACCCACCTATTCCAAATGGCTCATCTTGGTAGTTTTTCAGTTTGGCAGTGTTTTTCCTAGTTTTCGGGTCTTGAACTTTTTGGACCGTTTTGAGGCCCTAAACAACGTTTTTAAGGCTCTCCATAGGAAATCTACAAAAAAATTAATATTTTGAAGGCACAATGAGTATTCCTCGGATATACCTTTTCAACTAGTTATCGTGCACCTAAAACAGAGATCGTATGCAAAAGTTACGTTCTTAGAAAGTTGATGTACTAACTTAGCCCAACGGGGCCCACATGACTTTTGGTGCTTCATCTCCTAGGGTTAGGTTTTTGGATGTATAGGGTTTTTGCATTCATGTTTATTGTAAAAAGGCTTTCAGAGCCTCATTGTAATCATCTTCTTGCGAGTGAACGTAGCCGTCACATCTCTTCTCAGAGATAAGCTGCCACCATTCTAGCAAGCTTGTTTCAATCTACATTTTACAGTTTCAACATATTTCTTATTTAATAAAAGTCAAGTTTTACTGTATCTCTGTTATTATTCACTGTGTCTCTATGTTAATATTATAAATATGCGTTTTCATTTCATTTCACTCATAAATTTGGACGAGGAGGTAGTATCTAGTCTCATGTATGAGATTAAGGCTAGAAGCCACTTGAAAGCACATGACCCCACTGATGTAGCCTTAGGAATGATATTACATAGACATTGACTTTATTGCATATATTATTTACGTTTAAATTGTGTTTTTGGTCGTGGAGTAAGACCTAAAACTACTTATGATTAACTACGTGCTCATCTTCTTAAGAGGTAAGGGAAAATGTTAATGGCCCAAGACCCAAAGACATCTAGCAAGAGTGAACTTTGCTCCCTTCATCGACAAATAGTAGCCATGTATATTTATAACTATAGTTAATAATAATAACTATCCTCAATATCAATTTACAACTGAGTTAAAACATCCTTTACTACCTTTTAAAAAATAAAATATAATAATTTTTTCTTGTTTCATAAAATATATATATATTAGGTAAAACTATGATTAGGTACTTAATGTACAAGAACAAGATAAGCAACATGGATAACAAGATGCTTCCCAAAATTATTTCAGACTCTAGCTAAAATCACCAATGACTGAAGTCGAGATGGCATAATGATGCCAAAGTCTTGGCTAAATCATTGAGAAATAAAATAAGAAATGAATTAGAGGATAAAAGAAAATTAATATATTATAAAGTGGTTAACCCTAACCGTGAAGATCAAAAGTATCTCTATGTTTTAATTAGTGTATAGAAGAACATCAATATTGTTAAAATAAGAAGTACCTAGTGAAATTGGGGGTTGGGCAATTCCCAAAACACCATGGCAAGAAAGAATATGTCACCTTTGTGACACCAAGAGGGTGGAAGATGAAAAACAATTTCTCCTAGAATGTAGTGCATATACCCAAATTAGATCCCAATTTCCAAATATTCTTCACAACAATGACCTTCCTAACTTTCTAAGTTATCAAAACTTTAATGATCTTGGTACCCTTATCTTAATTCTTTACAAGTATCTAAATAACATTTAAAAAAACCCAAATAATCTCTTACGTTTTTTTCTCAAATAAACCAATTTTGATCTCAATAAAAATTAACTATCTTCTTTATCATCATATATATATATATATATATACTAACACAACCCCAAACTGGTGAAAAATATGAAAAGTTTGAAATTAAGTTTGTTAATCATTTGAACTTGACAATTAAATGATCACACAATAATTTTTTAATCATATTAAGTAAATATCAAAAGTAAACAACTTAATGAGAGCTCTTCTACATAACATCATCATTACATAATTAATGCTCCTACTTTTCAGGCAATTAGCCAGCTGTGATGAAATGAACCGAGGAATATCCATCTAATTATATTTAATATCTGCTTAATTTAAATTTAGTGTGAAACATATCTTCGTGCATATGATGATGTACGCGGGAGCGGGTCATAAGCTTTTGGCGCTATCTTTTCTATTGACGGAGAAAATAGACACGGATTGGTTGGTCCCTACGGGTACGGTTCAGCCGGCCAACCCAAACAACTAATAGATGACGGAGCATTTCCACGGCTATATATATCCAGGCGTATATTCCAAGATTATCTAACGGCGGTGTATATTGCTCGTTGTTGGATATATCTTGGCATATATACCAAGGTTATCAAAAATGTATATATCCCTAGCCGCACTTCCACTAGGAGAGAGTGCAATTCAACAGCGGAGGCGGCCCTCCTTTGACCATCTGCGAACCCTAACTATCCATAGCCGTCGGCGCTAGAGTATGGAAAAAATGAAAAAAAAATTGAAAGCAGAAAGGTGGTGTGCCTATATAGATGTCGACCAGTTCTTCATTCGGTAACTTACTTTGAAAAAACATCACCATCTCCAGCGTTGTCTAACTATTATATGCTTTTTTCATTTTGGTGTTCCTATTCTCTTATTCTTACAACAACAGTTTTAAGAGAACTGTAATTTCCTTTGCTCTTGGTTTTTGGTTGTGGATAATCCTTTCTGTTTTAATGTTGTAAAACTACATGAAATGTTTAAATAATCATGTTCTAAACCCAAAATAACTTAGAAAATGAAAAGGAGACCAGCTCGTTACAGATGAGGTGCGCTGCTTGACAGCCTAAGCAATGCCACTCAGTTCATATTAATTAGTGATGAATATAAAGAAATACATCAAGTAAAAAGTTAGAATAAACTCCTAGAAAATAGGATCTAAGTTTTAAATACAAACACGATTGTATAACTAATAAATTTTCCATTATTTTTTCAATAAAATAAAACAAATGCTAATAAAAATCTAAACCTTTAGAACACAAATATAAAAATAATTTCATTGAATTTTGCAAACCATGCCTGTTGTTTTTTTATGGATTTTGCAACTCACAAACTTCAATGTGTCACGGTTTATTACCTATGTCCAAACACATATACGAGACTGTACTTACATTGCTTCTACTTTTAGTGTGACAGAGTGCTAAAGTAGGCATTTCATTCTGATTTTTATTTAAAAGACATCCTATATTCAAACAGAAAAGATGGTTTATAATTTCAAATAAAAATTATGAACACCCAAAATTGGTTGAGGCAAAAGGTCATTACCCAGTTAAAAAATCCCTGTAATGAGATTTCCCAACTTGGCGTGCCTATCAATTTTACACTCTAGTTGTTTCTTATGAAAAATGAAAGTGGAAAGAAGAAATTCATAACATGTGACAAAACCGTAGACTAATCAGATTGCTCAGTGGCGTGCTCATCAAGCTCACTCTTCACTTTCCACTTAATTAATTTTGATATTTGTTTCTGATGGACAACCAAGGAAGACAGATGAAATCCATACGTAACACAAATCGAAAACTGACAAAACCATAAAATTGAATAAAATATATTTTTGATTGTATAGGAGTTTTATTGAACAAACTATCGGTGTTTGGTTAATCTTTCTATTTTTCGAATTTTTTGGTTAAAATCAGGTCAAGTAAATTTGGATAAAATCATTATTTTCTGTTGTTTAAATTGTATTTCTGAATGCATAAATAGATTTAGTGTGTTGAAAAATCCCTAAAACACTCAAATTATACAAACTTAACCACTCAAATCTGCAAATCCAACCATTTATAATCAAATTTCAAACAAAATCAAATAAAAAAAATTACAAAAAACATTTAAAAGAACACGTTTAAACTGATGCCAGATAATGTTCCCAAGTCACTCATCTGTTGTACTGCTATATTACTCTTATTATTTTGAAGTTAACATATGCACGTATTATTATTTTTTTCACAAACATATGCACGTATTATTAGTAAAAGCTTTGTGAAATATATCGGGAATCATTTGAAGGTGACGTTCCATATAAAGAAAGAGACAGAAAATACATGTTGGGCATGACATTGTTGTTATACGTGAGTAGTTGAATACAGGTGGTCAAGATTTGACGGGGACCGATTGCCGGTGAGACAACAACTCGGCGATAACAAACACTCTTCTTCGTATTTAGCTTCGTGCCATGTCATTGACTTTTTAGATGTGACACTGCCCTTACCAAATGCGACCCTCCCACCTGTGCAAGCTATCCTACGTGGCAGTTTGCGTCCCAAGAATGAGAAGCTACGTGACAGGAGGGTCTTGGTAGTTCGATTTCTCATGTAATTCTTGACCGCTTCCA
>JASDQU011403595.1:73354-84657 GCA_032191745.1 Picea mariana
ACCCATGAATGGATAGTATACATCATGTTGTTTCCAGTGGTATGTGGCACGTCATATGGATCCTCATGGTTGAGGAGAAATGAATTTTTGAAGATGACAAAGTGAATTGAAGAAGGAAGTACATGTAGGCCCTAAAGATAATTAAATAAAAGAATTACAAAATAAAAAAGTGTCAGGTTGGCCCTAATGTTAAAATGAAGTGACATAAATCGTATAAATAAACATCATTACGCATTCATTTTGATAAATTCGAATTTTAGAGGAAATAAGAAGTAAAAGAAGGCTGAATTTCAAGGGACGATGAAGTCTTTTGGTGATGTGTTCTAAGGTATGTTATTTTCAGGTCATCTTACCATTTTTGCTATAATTTTTTTTTCTAGAATGATTCATATGGTGAAATCGCTATGGTATTGAGAAGACATATCAAGGTACCTTTGGTAAAAATTTCAGCTCTTGATTCGCTATAATTATGGAGATACACTCTGTGGAAGATAGGGTTTGTGACCAGTCCTGAAGTTAGTCAATAAACAGGTGTTCCGGGTAAAATAGTCATAACTTCTTTATAGATAATACAAATGATGTGGAACAAGTTTCATTGGAAAGAGTATGGACTGTAGTTTCTTGTGTGCAATTTTCAGAATCGGATGTTAAATATTGAGCGCGGGGCATTCTGTACAAGTTCGGTCTCTTGAATAGACCAGAATTGAATAAAGTCTACCATTCTTTCTATAACTTCTTTTTGGGGAGGATTCAAGGAGTGAAACTTGGAGGAGTTTCAGAGAATACATTGAGTAATATTATATACAGGATCAGAGTACTCCAAGAATTGAAGAATTGCAGAAANTATATTATTGGGTGGAAGGAAGGGGCAATGATGGAGAGTTCAAATCTCTCTTGATATTGGAGGATTGTATCTTCCTCTTGGAGGTTTATCCCTGTCTTTACATTTGGAAGCTGTAGCTACCTTTGGAAGCCATTACTTCCCTTGAACAATAACTATTGATTATTTCTCATATATTGTGCATGGAGTATTGTGGTGTATTGGTGTAACTCTTATACTATTGTTCATTTCTCATTGGATATAGTTGAATGGTTTAAGTATAAGTTGAAAAAGTTTTTAAATCGTACTTGATACTGATTCACCCACCTCTCAGTATCAACATAAGGAAATATGCTAATGACCCAAAACCTAGAGGTGTCTCACAGGAGTGAAATTCTACCCCGTTATAGACCACCAAAATATCATTTTATGTGTAATGGTTTTCCTTGAATAATGGTGATGCGTCATCCCACATTATCACATAGCAGTGAGTGATCATTGTTCTCACCGCTAGTTGACCACTAAATTATGATAGGTTTTGTCGCCTATAGAAAAATTTAAAAAGAAATAAAGAAAGTAGAAGGTTGGTCCATAATTTCACTCGAGAAAGAGGTCAAATTGTGACAGGAGGTGATATATATGGACATCATTGGCCACCCACCTATTCCAACTCGCTCATCTTGGGAGTTTTTTAGTTTGACAGTTTTTTTTCCTAGTTTTCAGGTCCTGAACTTCGAGGACCATTTTGACGCCCTAAACAATGTTTTTAGGGCTCGCCACAGTCAAAATATAAATGAAGTTAGGTTTTGACAACATAATGTGTATTCCTATGATAGACGTTTCCAACGGGCTATTGTGCATCTAAAATGAAGATCATATGCAAAAGTTATGACCCCGGTAAGTTGATGTACTAACTTACCCCAATGGGGCTCATATGAGTTTTGGTGCTTAATCTCCTAGGGTTAGGTTTTTGGATGTCTAGAATTTTTTCATTCATTTTTATTGTAAAAATTCTTTGAGATCCTCATTGTAATCATGTTCTTGCAAATGAACGTAGCCGTCATATCTCTTCTCAGAGATAAGCTACCACCATTATAGCAACCTTGTTTCTGTCTATATTTAACAGTTTCAACATATTTCTTATTTAATAGAAGTCAAGTTTTACTATATCTTTGTTATTATTCACCGTGTCTTTGTGTTAATATTATAAATATGTGTTTTTATTTCATTCCGCTCATAAATCTGGATCAGTGGTATCAAAGCAGTTTGCTCCTTGTCGTTTTGTAGTGCATGTCCTCTATGAGGTCAGGGTATAGAGAGTTGGGTCTCGAGCTTGTTTCTCTTGAGTAAAACTTATCTCGCACGTCCAAGAAACCTTCCATGAAGGGAAAAAATAAAGACGACAAGACATGAGATCATTTCAAAATGTTGCTCGAGGAAGCCTTAGAGCAACAGAGGAACGAGATGATGGAAAAATTTGCACAAATCCTTCGATGCCCGCTGACAAGTGACACATCTACCGAAAGCGGAGGCACCACCTCCTTTAATGTACATATCAATTTTGATATTTCTATATTTGAAGGTCAAATATATAGGAATGCTGTAAATAAATGGTTAAACCTTCTAGAAGGGTATTTCTATGTCCACAACTTTTCGATAGAGAAAATATTGGTGGAGGACTTTCTGTGAGCAAAAGGAAATAGAGGGATCCACATTATTTGCAGTTGCACCCACTTGGGGTTCCTTTAGGTATTCTATTAAGGAACAATACTACCCTTTTGGAAGTTATGACAACCTGTATACAAAATGAACCACAATGCGACAGGAAAGGGACCAAGCGGTGCCAAAGTTCATAAATATATTCCATACCTTGTGCACCAAGATGGGTATCAAATATTTTGAATGACATCTGGTACTCAAGTATCACGGTGGTATTCATAGATACATACATGTATAAATGGATTTTCTAGACATCTTGTCCTTGGGTGCGTCCTATCGATATGCTGTCAAAATCGAGCAGAAGTTTAAACAAAATACGCGATAGTTTGGGTCTGGGAACGCCTCACAACAGAAGCAGGGAAAGGGAAAACCCATCTCTCACAACAAAGAACAAAGCAAATATAGACAACCTCAGGAAAACCAGTCTAAGCTAGAAGCAAAGAAGAACAATGGAAAGACAAATAAAAATACTCAGAAGTGGTGTGACTTCCATAAGAGCCCCTATCATAACATTGTTGATTGCTTCTCAAAGTAGTCGTTGGTGGATGAGGTGAAAGCCTCTAAATCAGATGCGGGTTTCGATTATGAGTCAGAACCAGAAAATGGGAGAAAAAACATTAATGCGGAACCCAATGCCAACGTTGCTACCACAAATATCCAGCCCAGTGAACCCGGCGAGCTAGAGAAAGGCAAGCTCCTCTTTCATTAACAGATGTGGGTGAAAGACACCCCACTGCACTTCATTGTTGATATAAGTAGCCAAAAGAAGCTCATCTCAGTAGAGGTTGTCAAGTGGCTAGCACTGCCGACAATGACACACCCACAACCCTACACCATCAGTTGGCTCTGCCAAGGAAACGATCTTCACGTCAGCCAACAGTGTCGCCTGTCATATGACATCAATCCCTTCAAAGATGAGGAATTGTGTGATGTTTCTCCCCTTGAAGTTTGTGATGTTCTTTTGGGCCAACCATATTTATCGAAACACCACATTGTATATGAGTCTATGACTCGCAGTGTCATTATTACTTTGAATAGGAAATTGTATAGGATACCCGAGGTAGTCACACCTAGTGCTATTTCCTTTATCTCCGCCAAGCAATGAAAGAAGGTCATCTCTTAGACCAGAAAGTTTTTCTTCTTTGTGATTCACTCTCAGAGTGAGAGAAAGATTATAGCCACATCTAGGGCCTCTGCATATGACTTTACCATGTAGCAGAAGAAAGTAGATAAGGCCGTGGAAGAATAAAAAGGCATCTTCTCTTCACCCACTAGCTTACCTCTACACTATCAGGTCAAGCATTCCATCGATCTGACCCCCGATGCATTGCTACCCAATGGGCCAGTCTATCGTGGCTCTCTGTTAGAAAATGAGGAGATCAAGCGATAGATCCAAGAACTGCTTCAAAAGGGGCATATCTGACCCAACTCACCACCTTGTGGAAGCCCAATTGTGCTGGTGCAGAAGAAATATGGGACCCGACAACTCTGCATTGATTATCGAGTCCTAAATAAAACCATAGTCAGGAACCGATACCTGATTCCCCGAATAGACGTTCTCCTTGATCAACTCAAGGGGGTGAAATAATTCAATAAGATTGACCTGATGTCTGGTTACCATCAAGTCCCAATAGAAAAGACAGAGGTATGGAAGACTACCTTTAAGTCAAAAGAAGGTATCTTTTAATGGTTTGTCATGCCCTTTGGTTTGAAAAATTCCCCATCAACTTTCATGAGGATGATGAATGATATATTTCAACCTTTCACCAATTATTTTGTAGTGGTGTATCTGGATGACATTCTCATCTACAACAAGACTTGGGTGGAACACTTGCAACATATTCAACAGGTTTTGTACACCTTGCGACAACACAAGATATATGTCAACTGGGAAAAATGATCATTCGGCATGGACAGGGTCCAGTACCTAGGATACATTTTTGATGAGCATGGTGTGCATGTGGATTCAACGAAGATCCAGATCATCCGTAACTGGAAAACCCCAACCACACTCACTGAGATTCAAAGCTTTTTAAGCCTTGCCAATTTCTATCGTAGGTTTGTGTTGGGATTCTCCCATATTGCATGGGCCCTCAACCAAGTAACCATGGGTGGTGGTAAGGAAATTTATGAGTGGAGCCTGCCCCAACACAAGCGTTTGATGATTTGAAGCAATGCTTGTGTTCAACCCCAGTGCTTTCATTACCTGACTTGCAACAACCCTTTGAGATCGAGACAAATGATTCAAATTATGTTGTGGGCACAATTCTCACTCAACACGTCCACCTGTGGCCTATCATAGTGAGACAATATCAGATGTCCTCCGTAAGTACCCTACTTATGACAAATAAATGTACTCCATTGTGCAATCCTTCCTCCAATGGAGAAATTACATTCTCGGGAAGGAGACAATCATCCACACTGATCATAAGTCATTGCAGTTCATGCAAACAAAAGGAAAATTGCAGAATGACCATCATCAAAGGTGGTCCATATACTTGCAATAGTTCCAACTCAGCATCAAGTATAAGATAGGAATTACGAACCGGGTCGCTAATTGCCTTAGTTGATCTCCAGCCGTGGCACTCACCACGGTGCTAGACTTGTGCAACCACGAGACCTCCAGATGACCCCACCTCTATGAGAAAGATCATGACTTCGCCACCACCTACCATATTTTTGGCGCAAACACAACTGTCACTAATTTCCATCTTCAGTACAAGATGTTGTGTTATTTTGGCCATGTCTGCGTTCCCTCAAGCGAGTGAATGAAGCTGCTTTGGGAATCCCACTACAGTCGGGTGGTAGGACACTTCTACGTTTAAAAGACAGTGGCAATGTTGCAACGATATTTTTACTGGCCAAAACTTCAACAAGATGTCAACAAGTATATCAAATCTTGCACTACCCGTGTTATTTCCAAACCGACCACTAAGAAACAAGGCTTGTACACCCCTCTTCCTACTCCTGACAGGCCTTGGAAATCCATCTCCATGGACTACATGTCCAGCCTTCTGTCCACCCAACGAGGAATGACTGTGTTTTTGTGGTTGTTGATTGTTTTTTCAAGATGACAATCCTGGTCGCCTGTAAGAAGAGCATCATAATAGAGGCCACTGCCAATCTCTTCTTTGAATGAGTGTGGGTACACTTTTGGATCCCACAAACCATTATCTCAGATCGGGACAACCGGTTCCTCAACACATTTTGGTCGAGCCTTTGGTCACTGCTAGACACCAAGTTCACCAAATCCACTTCCTTCCACCCCCAAACAGATGGCCAAACCAAGGTTGTCAACCAGATGATCGTACATATCCCGCTCATGTACAATTCCAAGCGCCCTTGCACATGGGATAAGTCTCCCCTATGTTCAACACAACTACAACCAAACCATCCATAGATCAACCGACCACAACCCCTTTCATGTGGGATTGAGATTTCAACCATTGGGTCCCATGGATGTGTTAGAAAAATAGGATCACAAAGAAATAAAATAAAACAAATGCGGAAATAAAACACAAAAGATACACAATACAATAGAGACACAAATATACACAATTCATCCAGTGTGGGCTACGTCCACCAGAGAAATTGCCAGGTCCTTCCTTTTTATTATCCAACAAAATGAAGGGATATAACCTACAACATACCTGAGCTATAACTTCCTCTTATTTCTCTCAGAGTCTCCTCTCTCATAATACAATATTTACCATAATACACAACCACAATAAAATTCCTTCATAAAAGAGGATTTCCTTCTAGCGCAAAAAACCCTAACATAATATCTACCGTCAGATCTGTGATTTAATGATGAACGGTCAAGATTGGCTATGAAATTACAATATATATTTACAAGGCAATTTTTTCCTTCGGGCGATGTTGGCCCCCAAACGCTCCATCCAGGGAGATGAGCCCCCCAAACCTTGAAGGGGGGGAAAGATCCCCCTACAACACCCCCCCGCATAGAGGGGTTTACAGTCTTCCAGGTTGTATAGTATTCATGGTGTATAAACATGACTGAAAACAAAGACCTGTGAATTAGGAAGATAATTAGGATCCACAACCAACAAGATGTTCCACTACCCCTTGCGACCACCCAGACTGACTCGTCACATGCTCCAATTGAAGTTGACAAAGCCACCCAATTCATTGAGTGAATCCAACACATACACCAACAGGTTCATGACATTTTACATAAGTCCAATGCCAAGTACAAGAAGTGCCGTGATTAACATCGGGTGTCACATAAGTTTTAGGTGTGAGACAAAGTTTGGTTGCACTTGCATAAAGAACGCCTTACAAGGGTGCATCGAAAGTTTCTTCCACTCCATTATGGACCTTACACTATCACCAAGGATGTGAGCGATAATGATTTTGAGCTCAAAATTCCCCCCTTCCTTGGCTTGCACCTAGTGTTCAATGTGGATCTCCTTCGACCATATTTTCCACCATTATTAGACACCTCAGAGATAGAAGAACAATTGACACCAACAGAGCTCAATCCCAAATGCATGGAATAGGCATCCACTAATCATATCATGGACACACAGGTCAAGGGAACTCACCGACAGAGAACCCAACTTTATCGGATTGTCAAACGAGAGCAACTCTTGCACTAAGGAAAGTGGCTTAGTTGGGGCCAAATTCAATAGAAATTTCCTCATTTGATGGGGGAACTCAACGCAATGGAGACCATTGCTTCCTAAGGGGTGAGGATTGATCCATATGGACATTGGAGGCCACTCACCTATTCCAAATGGCTCATCTTGGCAGTTTTTCAGTTTGGCAGTGTTTTTCCTAGTTTTCGGGTCTTGAACTTTCTGGGCCGTTTTGAGGCCCTAAACAATGTTTTTAAGGCTCTCCACAAGAAATCTACAAAAAAAGTAATATTTTGAAGGCACAATGAGTATTCCTTGGATATACCTTTCCAACGGGTTACCGTGCACCTAAAATAGAGATCGTATGCAAAAGTTACGACCCCAGAAAGTTGATGTACTAACTTAGCCCAACGGGGCGCACATGACTTTTGGTGCTTCATCTCCTAGATTTAGGTTTTTGGATGTATAGGGTTTTTGCATTCATGTTTATTGTAAAAAGGCTTTCAGAGCCTCATTGTAATGATCTTCTTGCGAATGAACGTAGCCGTCACATCTCTTCTCAGAGATAAGCTGCCACCATTCTAGCAAGCTTGTTTCAATCTGCATTTTACAGTTTCAACATATTTCTTATTTAATAAAAGTCAAGTTTTACTGTATCTCTGTTATTATTCACTGTGTCTCTGTGTTAATATTATAAATATGCGTTTTCATTTCGTTTCGCTCATAAATTTGGACGAGGAGATAGTATCTAGTCTCATGTATGAGATTAAGGCTAAAAGCCACTTGAAAGCACATGACCCCACTGATGTAGCCTTAGGAATGATATTACATAGACACTGACTTTATTGCATATATTATTTACATTTAAATTGTGTTTTTGGTCGTGGAGTAAGACCTAAAACTACTTATGATTAACTACGTGCTCATCTTCTTAAGAGGTAAGGGAAAATGTTAATGGCCCAAGACCCAAAGACATCTAGCAAGGGTGAACTTTGCTCCCTTAGGGACCACTATCAAGTCATTTCTTTTCCTTGAATAATGGTAATGAGTTAGCGCACATTGGTGAATAGTAGCCAATGATCTCTTGTTTGTTTACTAACACACATTGACAAATAGTAGCCATGCATATTTATAACTATAGTTAATAATAATAACTATCCTCAATATCAATTTACAACTGAGTTAAAACATCTTTTACTATCTTTTCAAAATTAAACTATAATATTTTTTTCTTGTTTCATAAAAAATATATATATTAGGTAAAACTATGATTAGGTACTTAATGTATAAGAACAAGATAAACAACATGGATAACAAGATGCTTTCCAAAATTGTTTCAGACTCTAGCTAAAATCACCAATGATTGAGTCTAAAATCACCAATGATTGAAGCTTGGATGGCATAATGATGCCAAAGTCTTGGCTAAATCATTGAGAAATAAAATAAGAAATGAATTAGAGGATAAAAGAAAATTAATATATTATAAGGTGGTTAACCCTAACCTTGAAGATCAAAAGTATCTCTATGTTTTGATTAGTGTATAGAAGAACATCAATATTGTTAAAATAAGAAGTACATAGTGAAATTGGGGGTTGGACAATTTCCAAAACACCATGGCAAGAAAGAATATGTTACCTTTGTGACACCAAGAGGGTCGAAGATGAAAAACACTTTCTCCTAGAATGTAGTGCATATACCCAAATTAGATTCCAATTTCCAATTATTCTTTACAACAATGACCTTCCTAACTTTCTAAGTTATCAAAACTTTAATGATCTTGGTATCCTTATCTTAATGCTTTTCAAATATCTAAATAACATTTAAAAAAATCCAAATAATCTCAAATGTAGTGTGAAACATATCTTCGTGCATATTTTTGTGGATATGATGACGTCCCTTTACCGGGTCATAAGCGTTTGGCGCTATCTTTTCTATTGACGGAGAAAATAGACACGGATTGGGTGGTCCCTACGGGTACGGTTCATCCGGCCAACCCAAACAAGATTATATCCACGGCTGTATATATCCAGGCGTATATACCAAGATTATCTAACGACGGTGTATATTGCACGGAGCACTTCCACGGCTATATATATCCATCCACGGCTATATATATCCAGGCGTATATACCAAGATTATCTAACGGCGGTGTATATTGCTCGTTGTTGGATATATCTCGGCATATATACCAAGGTTATCAAAAATGTATATATCCCTAGCCGCAGTTCCACTAGGAGAGAGTGCAATTCAACAGCGGAGGCGGCCCTCCTTTGACCATCTGCGAACCCTAACTATCCATAGCCGTCGGCGCTGGAGTATGGAAAAAATGAAAAAAAAAATTGAAAGCAGAAAGGTGGTGTGCCATTCCCTTTGTAATTAATGGCATAGATGTCTATCAGTTCTTCATTCGCTAATTTACTTTGAAAAAACATCACCATCTTCAGCGTTGTCTAATTATTTTATGTTTTTTTCATTTTAGTGTTTCTATTCTTTTATTCTTACAGCAACAGTTTTAAGAGAATTGTAATTTCTTTTACTCTTAGTTTTAGGTTGTGGATAATCTTTTCTGTTTTAATGTTGTAAAACTACATGAAATGTTTAAATAATCATGTTCTAAACCCAAAATAACTTAGAAAATGAAAAGGAGACCAGCTCGTCACAGACGCTCGGCTTGGGAGCCTAAGCAATGCCACTCAGTTCATATTAATCAGTGATAGAATATAAAGAAATACATCAAGTAAGGAGTTAGAATAAACTCCTAGAAAATAAGATCTAAGTGTTAAATACAAACACAATTGCCTAACTAATAAATTCTTCATTATTTTTTCAATAAAATAAAACAAATGCTAATAAAAATCTAGACCTTTAGAACACAAATATAAAAATAATTTCATTGAATTTTGCAAAGCAAACCATGCCTGTTGTTTTTTTTATGTATTTTGCAACTCACAAACTTCAATGTGTCACGGTTTATTGCCTATGTCCAAACACATATACGAGACTGTATTTACATTGCTTCTACTTTTAGTGTGACAGAGTGCTAAAGTAGGCATTTCATTCTGAATTTTATTTAAAAGACATCCTATATTCAAACAGAAAACATGGTTTATAATTTCAAATAAAAATTATGAACACCCAAAATTGGTTGAGAGGCAAAAGGTCATTACCCAGTTAAAAAATCCCTGTAATGAGATTTCCCAACTTGGCGTGCCCATCAATCTTACACTCTAGTTGTTTCTTATGAAAAATGAAAGAAGAAAGAAGAAATTCATAACATGTGACAAAACCATAGACTAATCAGATTGCTCAGTGGCGTGCTCATCAAGCTCACTCTTCACTTTTCACTTAATTAATTTTGATATTTGTTTCTGATGGACAACCAAGGAAGACAGATGAAATCCATACATAACACAAATCGAACACTCACAAAACCATAAAATTGAATAAAATATATTTTTGATTGTATAAAATATATTTTTGATTGTATAGGAGTTTCATGGGTGTTTGGCTAATCTTTCTGTTTTTTGAATTTTTTGGTCAGAATCAGATCAAGTAAATTTGGATAAAATCATTATTTTTTGTTGTTTAAATTGTATTTCTAAATGCATAAATAGATTTAGTTTGTTAAAAAATTCCTATAACACTCGAATTATACAAACTTAACCATTCAAATCTGCAAATTCAATTATTTATAATAGATCCAATCATTTATAACCAGATTTCAGATAAAATCAAATAAAAACAATTACCAAAAAAACATTCAAAAGATAGAACGTTTAAACTACTGCCAAATGATGTTCCCACGTCACTCATCTGTTATACTGTTATATTACTCTTATTATTTTGAAGTTAACATATGCACGTATTATTATTTTTTTCACAAACATATGCACGTATTATTAGTAAAAGCTTTGTGAAATATATCGGGAATCATTTGAAGGTGACGGTCCATATAAAGAAAGAGACAGAAAATACATGTTGGGCATGACATTGTTGTTATACGTGAGTAGTTGAATACAGGTGGTCAAGATTTGACGGGGACCGATTGCCGGTGAGACAACAACTCGGCGATAACAAACACTCTTCTTCATATTTAGCTTCGTGCCATGTCATTGACTTTTTAGATGTGACACTGCCCTTACCAAATGCGACCCTCCCACCTGTGC
>JASDQU011403596.1:93986-121151 GCA_032191745.1 Picea mariana
AGTGTTCCAAACACCCTTTTCTCCTGGAGTGACTTTTACCTAGAGCTACGGATCGAGAGCCACACGCTCTCCTCAATCAATGGTCAATATGTGCCCTTTGTTCCACTTCAGGTGACTTCCAGTCAACGCTTTGCTTATTTCCTTTCTCCCAGAGTGACAAACCTTTAGATTGCACAATCTTATGCCATGTGTCCAAGTGACTGACGACTAGGATGGGATTCTTACTGTTGGAGCTCCAGACGAATTCTCGTCAATGGCTCCACCTTCCTCCTCAGCTTTTCCCTGAAGTCCATGATCTGATAATGCGTGTCCTTCTCAGACCAACGACCATAATGGAATTTGCTATGTCGGGCTTCAGGAGTTTTGCAAACTCCACTCTCTCTTTCCTCCAGAGTGTACAACCTCTTAAGTGAAGGATCTACTAACACTTGTCCCCGCAGGATTAATGGCATAGATATGCTTTGGCTACTGACGAATTTAGGAGTTCTTCACCCTTCTACACCCACTCCTCTTTGATGTTGGATATCTCACTATGTGTCTCCGGCTGATGGATGGATGAGATATTCTCCACCACTTCGGGCTTCGAGAGTTTTTGAAGCTTGACACTTAAAACCCTCCGGAGTGCCTCTCCTCCAGAGTTAACCATCTACTGGCACATGCCTCCCACCGATCGATGGTTAGGATGTTCTTTGATACTTTGGGCTTTGGGAGTTTTGCAAACTCCACACAGGATTTTTCCTGAAGTTCTCTTTCGCCAAAGCACGCAGATCTCCACCATGTGTCTCTTATGGATCCAATGGTCCAGATTTACTTTTCTGCTTCAAGACTTTGACAATTCTGCAACCACCTCATCTGAAATCTCTCGTAGTGAAATTCGTCTGGAGTCTCAGATCTCACTCCACATGTCCTTTCCCAACACCAATGGTTAGGCTGAGCTTCAAAATTTTCACACTCTACTCACCTGGATTCTCCCGGAGTGCCTCTGCTCCAGACTTCCAGATATTTTTCCACCTGTCCCCCTAGATGATGGACAGTCCTGATCTACTTTGGGAGTTCGAGACTTCAGTGAGTCCACTCTCTTGTGCACTTACAAAGGGATTAAGTTTCACACACCTTACCTGGATTTGATGGATTTTGATCCTTCACGCTTATATCCGACGGCTGGGATATTATCTCCTCCTCGGCGTGCTCCTCATATTGTCTGGACATGGGATTCGACGATCCAGATCTTCTCCTTGAAGTTGATCCAATGGTTTTTTTCACTCCTCCTCCTGAGCTTCTACTTTCTCTCGAGTTTGGGGAAATTTATAAGTGTTCAAAGGTTTTTTCCCTTGAACCTCCTCCTACGATCCTGGTTGCTTGGGTCTCGACTTCTCTTCTCCTCGTGATATTTTTCCAATGAAGTTTGACCTCACCCTGGCGCACACTTTCACTTTCAATGTGAAAACTTGAACTACTTTTCCCGAGCCTTGCAATTTCTTGGGTTTCTAAGGGACTCGGCCCTTCTTCTCCCTCAAAGGAGTTTATATTTCTGTTCTGGAGACTCAATGCTCTTCCTTCTGAGCATTCGAACTTGGAACAAGTTCTCTCCTACGCAGACTCCTTGTGGTTACCTGAGCCTCCATACGGCTTCTTTCAACACTTTGTATAAGTGTTGGCCTGGTGCACTCCTTGCACGAGTCTTCTCCTGAATCTTGAACTATTTTCAGGTTCATTGATGCACTCCTTGCATCTTCTCAATGCACACCTTGTAGAGCTTCTTCCCTACAGTCTAAGAATTTGACTGTCTCCTTGCGTACACTTTCGCTCACTCAATTCACTCCTTGCAGAGATTCACCCCCAGAGTGTTCAACAACTCTGGTTCTCCGGAAATTCACCAATACTTCAGATAAACATTGGCCCTATGCACTCCTTGCACTTTCTCAAAGCACTCCTTGTAGAGATTATAGAGTATTTAGTAACTCTGTGGTGTCTCTCCTTTGACACTCTTCTCATAGAAATTGAAGCAGACTTCTCTTGTGCACTCCTTTCACTCTCTCAATGCCCACCTGACAGAGTCTTTCAGAGTATTCAACAACTCCAGCTGTGCTTTCTCTGCACAGTCTTTCCTCCAGAGTATTCAGTAACTCTAAGGTTCCTCTCTGAGTCTGTAGTTAGCCTGGTGAGCCCTCCTAGCACATTCTCTCTTGAATTCAAAGCAGAATCCATATCCTCACACCTTGCGCTGGCTCATGAAGTTTTCAAGACTCTGTCATGCACTCCTTGCATTTAGCCTAAAGAACCCAGAAATAATTCAACAAACTCACAGACAGATAATGAATTCTATCTTCCTCCTATAGATGAAACCTATCACATACATCTACAACATATGCACATATAAACAGACAAATGGCATTCATAAAACACACATTCACGACACAAAAACTCATAAACAGTGAAATCTTGTCTTTTGTATTAATGTGAATGTCAATTACAATACGTGCACAAAAGCACAGACTACAACATAATCTTGGATATTCTCTCCTCTTGGCTTACAATGATTTACAATCAAATTTCATTAGCCTCTACTGGGCATATGTTACAATGATTTATACAAGAGGAGACTCGTTGAGTCTTTCCCTCCAACTACACTAGTGGTGTCTAATCACCATCAAAATGCTTATCTATTGAGGCAGATTACATTGAATGAACATCTAGTCTGAATCAGATCTATATCAACCTACAATCAACCATTAAAGGCGACCTATCTACTGCCTATACAAAGGCATGACTCGACTCTTCCAGCCTTACAACATTTAATTGCATTTAAATTACATTTAAAATTTTAATTCAGGGAAAAATGAGAGTGATGGCACCTCTCCCCTTATTGAATGCACTTTGATGTGATAAATAGTTGGCGCGTTGCTGAGGTGGAGCGATGCACCTGCATCAAATAGTTCCTATGATCCCCAAACAGATGGGCAAACCAAGGTGGAAAACTAGGAGTTTGGGAAACATGTTACGGAGCATTGTTGGAGAGAAGCCAAGCAATGGGATTTGTCTTTACCTCAAGCAGAATTTGCCTACAATAGTTCAATTAATAGAACTACAGGTAAATCACCATTTCATGTTGTATACTTTAGAAACCCTATGGGTGTCCTATATTTGGTGCATCTACCACTTGGGGGTATGATCAGTGATGACGGGGAAGCATTTGCAGAACACTTTCAACAGTTGCAGTAATAGGTGAGACAAAAATTATAGGCCAGCAATGAACATTTTTTTTTTATCAAAGATTCTCACTGATGATACTAGGTATTCAATGAAAGTGATTTGGTGATGGTTTATTTACAGAAGGATCAGTTTCCTTGAGGAACATACCACAAACAGAACTATAAAAAAATTGGTTCGTGCAAGATTCTCAAGAAAATCAATCACAATGCTTATAAGGTGGATTTACCAACTGACCTCAATATCTCCCCTTTGTTTAACGTTTCTGATTTGTATATATTTCAAGGGGATGATCTGGGTGATGACAGTGAGGCAGAGGTGGATTGGAAACATGCCATTCCAAGCAAGAAAAAGGAAAAGATTGCAAATATTTTGGATAAGAAGACCCTTCATACTCGGCAAGGCCAATACAATCGATATTTGGTCTAGTGGGAAGGCATAGCACCAAAAGAGAGTACATGGATTAAAGAGGGTGGCTTGTTGAACCTAGATCCCATTAAATGGAAATAGCTTGAAGATAGTAACTTGCAGGAGTTGCGTTCTTTTCAACCAGAGGACAATGATGTAGGGATTTTTCAGGGATTTTCAGAGGGTCATAACTTTTGACTTGGTTATCCGTTTGGGCTGAAAGTTTACGGGTAGTTGCGTCTCAAAGCGTTCACTATCGTGTCGAATGGATCCATTCAATTGGGCATCATTTAAACACTTTTTCAGGGCCAAATTCCTTCACATAAGGCCTCAAATTGGGGTTTTAGTGTTTTTACGCGAATTTTTAATTTTGCAGTTATCATTTATCTCTTTGTTTATGAACTTAATCAGTAAAGCGAGTTGACAAGTAATTTCATGCTAGTAATCTCTTAGTTAGTGGTCATTTTTAGAGTCATGCGATAATTTTTAAAATTTATTTTTTTTCTATAAAATAGTTGTTTTTCTAAAATTAGTTGTTTTTGAAAATCACAGATAATAGTTATAAGAGGTTGAACTTGGATTGTAATTTTTAGGATGGAGAAGGAATAAAAGAAAGTTATTTTTCCATTCTCATGTGTTTTCATGGTTTATTTGATCTTGTGAATGAATCTCGGTCTTTGGCTACATCATTTGGTATCAGAGCGAGAAGATGGCTAGGAGAGGAAGAGAAAGAGCATGTCTTTCTTAGATGCACAAAGATATGCAAAACCTCCAAAGGAAAGTAGCAGATATTACAAGCATATTGGATAGTCAGAGAATAATACAAATAGAATTGTCTGATGAGGATATAGACCTAAGAAATGTAGATCAACATATAGAACATGAAGAAGAACATGAATAACACGAATAAGAACAATTAGAGCACATGTCTTTTAAAGAAATGATGCTCGGGGCTCTAGAAGGGAGAAATGATAGGATCAACATGGAAGTTTCAGAATATTAAGGGAATTTGAAACCAGAGGAATTAATAGATTGGATTAACTCCAAGGATATTTTTTTTGAATGGTATCCTATGCTAGAGGAAAAGAAGGTGAAATTTGCATGCACCAAGATGAAGGGTCACGCGATGATATGGTGGGATCATGCGCAGAAAGATAGAGTAAGGAAAGGAAAATAAAAAATCAATACCTAGAGCAAGATGGAAAAAAAATTGCGAGAATTTTTTTTGCCTCTAGACTATGCCCAGACCCTTTTTCGTTGATTTCATAACTTGAAGTAGAACCTGTCTACCATGGAGGAACTTACAAATGAGTTTTACTAGTTGTCCATACGCGTGGATTGCCAAGAAATTGTTGCGAAATTGGTTGCAAGGTATGTGAATTGTTTAAAATTTTCTATTCAAGGTGAATAAGCATGCATAGAGTTTGCAGCATGGAAGAGTCATAAAGGAGCAAGGAGGGGTACATCGTCTGCCTCACGGGGTGGTTTTAACTATGGCAGAGAAGAATTATCCCAAGGATCTGAGGAAGTAGAAGATACTCAACAAAGTAAATTGAATCATCCATGAGGAATGGGATTTAGAGGGGTATAGGGTATGGTGGTGGCAAAGGAGGACCGTATGTGTGTTTTAGGTGTGGTGTAGAGGGTCATCGAGCATTTGAATGCCCAAGTTATAACATACAAAAGTCAAATAAAGGACACCAACCTAGTTTGAACTTGGTCCAAGTTGAGAATGATGAAGAATTAATTGAATCTGAAGTCCCACCTGATATGGGGGAGAGTCTCATGATACGAAGGTCAATGGTGATTCCCAAAAAAGAAGAAAAGTTAGGGTAGCAGAAATGAAGATTCTTGGCTTCGAACAAATATTTTTCGAACCAGATGCACTTCTGGGGAAAAGGTATTTCAAGTTATTATTGGTAGTGGGAGTTGTGAGAATATGGTTTCCAAAGAGATGGTAGATAAGTTGAAATTACGCTGTGAAGCACATCCCCATCCTTACCGAATTGCATGGTTCAAAAAGGGGAATGGAGTCACCATTATTAAAAGATGTTTGATCAAGTTTTCCATTGGTAACACTTATAAATATGAAGTATGGTGTGATGTCATTCCGATGGATGCATGTCATCTATTATTGGGGAGGCCTTGGCAATATGACATAAAATTCATGCATGATGGAGGAAAGAATACATACACCTTTTGGAAGGATGGATTGAAAGTCATCTTATTTCCCCTTAAGGATGAGGGAAAAACTGAAAATATGTTGTCAGAAAGAGATTTTGTTAAGGAAACAAAGGAAACGAGATTTTTCCTTGTGTTAATTGTGTAAAAACGAGTCATGGAAGACATACCAATTCCTACTAAAGTGGCCAAGTTACTATAAGAATATGTTTATATTATCCCTAATGAACTACCTGATGGTATTCAACCAAAGAGGGATATTAAAAATCACAATGATCTGATCCCGAGATCATCTTTACCTAATCGGGAAGACTATAGGATGAGTCCTACACAACATGTAGAGCTCAACCGACAAGTGACATAACTCATAAAGAAAGGTTTGGTAAGAGAAAGCATGAGTACATTTGTTGTACCCGCATTGTTGACTCCAAAAAAGGATAATGCATGGAGGATATGCACAAAGAGCAGAGAAATCAATAAAACTACCATCAAATATAGGTTTCCTATAACGTGGTTGGATGACATGATAGATGTTCTATTCGGAGTGAAATATTTTAGTAAGATTGATTTGCGAAGTGGATACCACTAGATCCATATTCACGAAGCGGATGAATGGAAAAATGCCTTCAAGACCAGGGATGGACTATATGAATGGATGGTGATGCCATTCGGGCTATCCAATGCTCCTAGAACTTTCATGTGGTTGATGAATCCTGTGCTTTGACCTTATATTGTTAAGTTTGTTGTTGTGTATTTTTATGACATCCTAGTTTTCAGTGACAAAAAAGATGATCACTTGCAGCATTTAAAAATTATATTGGATGCATTAAGAAAACGTCAACTTTATGAAAACCTGAAGAAATGTAGTTTCGTGCAAGAAATTTTGGTATTCCTGGGTTTTTTCATCTCTGCAGAGGAAGTCAAGATGGATTCAGAGAAGTTCAAAGAAATTTTGGAGTGGCCTAGTCCTAGGAGAATCACAGAGGTAATACGTTTTCATGGGTTGGCCACCTTTTACAGAAAATTTATTTGAAATTTTAGTAGTATTGTAGCACCCATAAAATATTGCACCAAAGGCAAGACATTCATGTGGACCAAGGAAGTTGGGGAAAGTTTTAATTTTCTGAAGAAGAAGGTAATTGAGGCACCCATATTAGCCTTATCGAATTTTGATAAAGTGTTTGAGGTAGATTGCGATGCTTCACATGTAGGCATTGGAGTTGTACTTAGCCAAGCAAGTAGACCAATTGCATTCTTTAGTGAAAAATTGAATGAGGTAATAAATAACTACTCCACATATGATGTAGAATTTTATGCAATTGTGCAAGGATTGCACCATTGGAGGCATTCTCTAGTGTCGAAGAAGTTTGTGTTATTTACCAATCACATTGAATTAAAATATTAGAACACCCAAAAGAAATTGAAAAGTAGACATGAAAAATGGCTGTCTTTATTACAAGGCTACACCTTTGTTTTGAAGCACAAATCAGAATGACATAATCAAGTTGCAAATGTTTTGAGTCAATGCTCTATTCTTTTGACAACCATGGAAAATAAATTAATTGGGTTTGCTACATTAAAGGATCTCTATTCATTTGATAATCATTTTCGGGAGATTGTGGAACAATTTAAGAATCCATTCGTTGGGAACATAGATCTTAATCAAGGTCAATATTTTATGCAAGATGGTTACTTCTTCAAAGGAAAACAACTATGCATCCCAATTGGTTCAATGAGGGAAAATATTATCAGAGACCTTCAAAGTAGTGGTTTGACATGACATTTTGGAAAGGATAAGACGCTAGCCTTCATAGAAGATGACTATTACTGGTCGAAGATGAAAAACAATATAACCAGGTATGTGGCATGATGTTGGATTTGTAAAATGTCTAAAGGACACTCACATAACACAGGGTTGTATATGCCACTTCCATTGCCAATAGGTCCATGGATAGATCTGAGCATGGATTTTTTGTTGGGTCTCCAAAACACACAACAAGTTTATGATTATGTTTTTGTGGTTTTTGATAGGTTCTCTAAAATGGCTCATTTCATTGCTTGCAAGAAAACTAGTGATGCATCGCGAGTGGAAGAATTGTTTTTTTTCAAAAGTTGTTAGATTGCATGGGGTTCCAAAAACTATTACCTCTGATAGAGATACTTAGTTCTTGGGTCATTTTTGGAGGACTTATGGAAGAAAATTGGGACTAAATTACAATTCAACAATGCCTATCACCCCCAAACAGATGGGAAAACCGAGGTTGTAAATTGGAGTTTGGGAAACCTGTTACGGAGCATTGTTGGAGAGAATCCCAAGAAATGGGATTTGGATTTACCTCAAGAAGAATTTGCCTACAATAGTTCAATGAATAGATATATATGTAAATCTCCATTTCAGGTTGTTTAAGGTAGAAACCTTGTGGGTCTCCTAGATTTGGTGCAGCTACCACTTGGGGATATGATCAATGATAATGGGGAAGCATTTGCAGAACACATTCATAAATGCAAAAACAGGTGAGACAAACATTGCAGGCCAATAATGAACAAAACAAAATTATCAAAGATGCTTCACTGACGATACCAGGTATTCAATGAAAGTGATTTGGTGATGTTTATTTACGGAAGGAGTGATTTCCTTGAGGAACCTACCACAAACGGAAGTATAAGAAAATTGGTCCATGCAAGATTCTCATGAAAATCAATGACAATGCTTATAAGGTCGATTTACCAGCTGACCTCGATATCTCCCCTGTGTTTAACGTTTCTAATTTGTAAATCTTCCATGGGGATGATCTGGGTGATGACAGTGAGGCAGATTTGGATTTGGAACAAGCCATTCCAAGCAAGAAAAAGGAAAAGATTGCACATATTTTAGATAAGAAGACCCTTCATACTCGGCAAGGCCAATACAATCGATATCTAGTCTAGTGGGAAGGCATAGCACCAACAAAGAGTATGTGGATTACAGAGGGTGAATTACTAAACCTATATCCCATTAAATGGAAACAGTTTGAAGACAATAACTTGCAGGAGCTACGTTGTTTTCAATTAGAGGAGAATGATGTAGGGATTTTTCAGGGATTTTTCGATGGTCATAAATTTTGACTCAGTGATCTGTTTGGGATGAAATTTTATGGGGATTTGCACCTTGAAGAGTTCATTGTCGTTCCAATCAGATCGATCTTATTGGATATCGTTTGGACACTTTTATAGGTCCAAATTCCTTCATATAATGCCTCAAATTGGGGTTTTAGTGTTTTTACAGGAATTTTTCATTTTTTGAATTATCAGTTATCTCTTATTTTATGAGCTTAATCAGAAAAGTGAGTTTACAAATAATTTCACGCTAGTTAGCTCTTAGCTAGTGGTCAATTTTAGAGTCATGCAAGAATTTTCTAAATTTTGTTGTTTTTCTAAAAAATAGTTGTTTTTCTAAAAAATAGTTGTTTTTCTAAAATTAGTTGTTTTTGAAAATACCAAATAGTAGTTATAAGGTGTTGAACTTCGATTGTAATTGTTAGGATGGAGAAGGAATAAAAGAGAGTTATTTTTCCATTCTCCTGTGTTTTCATGGTTGATTTGATCTTGTGAATGAATCTCAGGCTTTGGCTACATCATTTGGTATCAAAGCGAGAAGATGGCTAGGAGAGGAAGAGAAAGAGCAGGTTTTTCTCAGATGCACAAAGATATGAAAAACCTCCAAAGGCAACTAGTATATCTTACAAACATACTAGCTAGTCAGAGAATAATACAAAGAGAAGTGTCCGATGAGGAGATAGACCTAGGAAATGTAGATCAACATATAGAACATGAAGGACACGAATAAGAATAATTAGAGCACGTGTCTTTTGAAGAAATGATGCTCATGTCTCTAGAAGGGAGAAATGATAGGATCAATATGGAAGTTTCAGAATATGTAGGGAATCTTATACCAGAGGAGTTAATAGATTGGATGAACTCCATGGATAAATTTTTTGAACAATATCCTATGCCAGAGAAAAAGAAGGTGATTTTTTCATGCACCAAGATGAAGGGTCATGCCATGATCTAGTGGGATCATGCAAAAAGACAAAGTAAGAAAAGAAAAAGAAAAAATCAATACTTGAAGCAATACGGAAAAAAAATTGCGAGATTTCTTTTTTCCTCTAGACTATGCCGAGACCCTTTTTTGTAGATTTCATAACTTGAAGCATAAACTGTCTAATGTGGAGGAAATTACAAATGAGTTTTCTCAGTTGTCCATTCGTGTGGATCACCAGGAAACTGATGAGAAATTGGTTTCAAGGTATGTGAATTGTTTAAAATTTTCTATTCAAGATGAACTAAGAATGCATAGATTTCGCAACGTGGAAGAGGCATATCAATTAGCCTTAAATTCCAAGGAAAATCTAAAACGACAATTTGCTCAAAGGAATAGAGGAGCAAGGAGGGGTACATCATCTTCCTCACGGGTTGGTTTTAACTATGGCAGAGATGAATCATCCCAAGGAGATAAGAAATAAAAATACACTCGACAACGTAACCTGAATCAGCCACGAGGAAGAGGATTTCAGAGGGGTAGAGGTTACGGTGGTGGCATAGGAGGACTGTATGTGTTTTGAAGGTGTGGTGTAGAGGGTCATCGATCATTTGAATTCCCAAGTTATAACATACAAGAGTCAAAGAAAGGAAAACAAGCTAGTTTGAACTTGATCCAAGATGAGAGTGAAGAAGAAGGAGTTGAATCTGAAGTCCAACCTGATATGGGGGAGAGTCTCATGATACAGAGGTCAATGGTGATTCTCGAAAAAAGAGCAAAGGCAGGGTGGTGGAAATGAGGATTCTTGGCTTCGAACAAATATTTTTCGAATGAGATGCACTTCTGGGGGGAAAATGTCAAGTTATTATTGATAGTGGTAGTTGTGAGAATATGGTTTGCAAAGAGATGGTAGATAATTTGAAATTACACTGTGAAACACATCCCCATCCTTACCGAATTGCATGGTTCAAAAAGGGGAATTAAGTCACCATTAATAAAATATGTTTGATTAAGTTTTCCATTGGTAAGACTTATAAAGATCAAGATTGGTGTGATTTCATTCCGATGGATGCATGTCATCTATTATTGGGGAGGCCTTGGAAATATGACATAAAATTCATGCGTGATGGAGAAAATAATACCTACACCTTTTGTAAGGATGGATCGAAAGTCGTCTTATTGCCCCTTAAGGATGAGGGAAAAACTGAGAATATGTTGTCAGAAAGAGAGTTTGTTAAGGAAACAAAGGCAACGAGATTCTGTTATGTGTTAATTGTGCAAAAAGGAGTCGTGGAAGACATACCAATTCCTACTGAAGTGACCAAGTTACTAGAAGAATATGTTGATGTTATTCCTAATGAACTACCTGATGGTTTTCCACCAAAGAGGGATATTCCATATCACATTGATATGATCCCAGGATCATCTTTAACTAATGAGACAACCTATAGGATGAGTCCTACACAACACGTAGAGCTCAACCAACATGCAACGAAACTCATAAAGAAAGGTTTGGTAAGAGAAAGCATGAGTCCATGTGTTGTACCGGAATTGTTGACTCCAAAAAAGGATAATACATGGAGGATGTTCACAGATAGCAGAGCAATTAATAAAACTACCATCAAATATAGGTTTCATATACCGTGGTTGGATGGCATAATGGATTTTCTAGTCGGAGCTAAATATTTTAGTAAGATTGAATTGTGAAGTGGATACCACCAGATCCAAATTCGCGAAGGGAATGAATGGAAAACTGACTTGAAGACCAGGGATGTACTATATGAATGGATGGTGATGCCATTCAGGTTGTCCAATGCTCCTAGCACTTTCATGCAGCTAATGAATACTATGCTTCGACCTTATATTGGTAAGGTTGTTATTGTGTATTTTGATGACGTCCTAGTTTTCAGTAACAAAAAATATCACTTGCAACATTTAAAAATTATATTGGATGCATTGAGAAAACATCAACTTTATGCAAACTTGAAGAAATGTAGTTTCCTGCAAGAAAGTCTGGTATTCTTGGGTTTTGTCATCTCAGGAGAGGGAGTCAATATGGATTCAAAGAAGGTCAGAGGAAATTTGGAGTGGCCTAGTCCCAGGAGAATCACATAGGTAAGAATTTTTCATGGATTGGCCACCTTTTACATAAAATTTATTCAAAATTTTAGTAGTATTATAGCACCCATAACAGATTGCACCACAGGCACGACATTCACGTGGACCAAGGAAGTTGAGGAAAGTTTTAAGTTTCTAAATAAAGGTAACTAAGCAACCCATATTAGCCTTACCGAATTTTGATAAAGTGTTTGAGGTAGACTGTGATGCTTCACATGTAGGCGTCGGAGTTGTACTTAGCCAAGAATGTAGACCAATTGCATTCTTTAGTTAAAATTTGAATGAGGTAAGAAAGAATTACTCCACATATGATGTATAATTTTATGCAATTGTGCCAGCATTGCGACATTAGAGGCATTACCTAGTGTCGAAGGATTTTGTGTTATTTACCGATCATATTGCATTAAAATATGTTAACACCCAAAAGAAATTGAACAATAGACATGCAAAATGGGCCTCTTTCTTACAAGGCTACACCTTTGTTTTGAAGCACAAATCAGGACGACATAATCAAGTTGCAAATGCTTTGAGTTGGCGCACTGTTCTTTTGAAAATCATGGAAAATCAAGTAATTGGGTTTGCTGCATCAAAGGATCTCTATGCATTTGATAATGATTTTCGGGAGAATGTGGAATAATTGAAGAATCTAGACACTGAGAACATGGATCTTAATCAAGGAGAATATTTTATGCAAGATGGCTACCTCTTCAAAGGAAAACAACTATGCATCCCAATTGGTTCAATGAGGGAAAATATTATTAGAGACCTTCACAGTAGTGGTTTGGCATTACATTTTGTAAAGGATAAGACATTAGCCTTAATCGAAGATAAGTATTACTAGTCGAAGATGAAAAAAGATATAGCCAGGTTTGTTGCACAATGTCGGATTTGTCAAATGTCTAAAGGAAAATCACAAAACACATGATTGCATATGCCACTACGAGTGCCCAGAGGTCCATGGACAGATCTAAGCATGGATTTTGTGTTGGGGCTCCCAAACACACAACACGGTATTGATTCTATTTTTGTGGTTGTTGATAGGTTCTCTAAAATGGCTCATTTCATTGCTTGCAAGAAAACTAGTGATGCATCGCGGGTGGCATAATTGTTTTTTTTCAGAAGTTGTTAGATTGCATGGGGTTTCAAAAACTATTACCTTTGATAGAGATACTTAGTTCTTGGGTCATTTTTGGAGGACTTTATGGAAGAAAGTGCGGACTAAATTACAGTTCAACACGTCCTATCACCCCCAAACAGATCGGCAAACCGAGGTGGTAAATCATAGTTTTGGAAACCTTTTATGGAGCATTGTTGGAGAGAAGCCCAAGCAATAGGATTTGGCTTTACCTCAAGAAGAATTTTCCTACAATAGTTCAGTGAATATATCTACAGTTAAATCTCCATTTCAGGTTATTTACGGTAGAAACTCTATGGGTGTCCTAGATTTGGTGCAACTACCACTTGGGGATAGGATCAGTGATGATGGGGGATCTTTTTTAGAACACATTCAACAATTGCAACAATAAGTGAGACAAAAATTGTAGGCCACTAATGAACAATTTTTTTTATTAGAGATGTTCACCGACGATACCAGGTATTCAATGAAAGTGATTTGGTGATGGTTTATTTACGGAAGGAGCAGTTTCCTTGAGGAACCTACCACGAGATGAAGTATAAGAAAATTGGTCCGTGCAAGATTCTCAAAAAAATCAATGACATTGCTTGTAAGGTCGATTTACCAGTTGACCTCGATATCTCCACTGTGTTTAATGTTTTTTTATTTGTATATCTTCCATGAGGACGATATGGGTGATGACAATGACGCAAAGGTGGATTGGCAATGGGCCATTCCAAGCAATAAAAATGAAAAGATTGCACATATTTTAGATAATAATACCCTTCATACTTGGCAAGGAAAATACAACCGATATCTGGTCCAGTGGGAAGGCGTAGCACCAACAGAGAGTACGTGGATTACAGAGGGTGACTTACTGAACCTAGATTCAATTAAATGGCAACAATTTGAAGACAATAACTTGCAGGAGCTGCTTTCTTTTCAACCAGAGGAGAATGATGTAGAGATATTTTGGGGATTTCCTGATGGTCATAACTTTTGAAACGATTATCGGTTTGGGATGAAATTTTACGGGAAGTTGTGTCTCGAAGAGTTCATTGTCGTCTCGATAGGATCTATCCGAGTGGACATCGTTTCAACACTTTTTCAGTGCCAAATTCCTTCATATAAGGCCTCAAATTGGGGTTTTAGTGTTTTTACGTGAATTTAAAATTTTTCAATTATCAGTTATCTCTTAGTTTATCAGCTTAATCAAAAAAGACAGTTGAATAATAATGTCACACTAGTTAGCTCTTAGTTAGTGGTCAGCTTTAGAGTCATGTGGAAATTTTCTAAATTTAGTTGTTTTTCTAAAAAATAGTTGTTTTTCTAAAATTAGTTGTTTACGAAAATCCTAGATAGTAGTTATAAGGGGTTGAACTTGGATTGTAATTGTTAGGATGTAGAAGGAATAAACGAGATTTATTTTTCCATTCTCCTGTGCTTTCATGGTTTATTTGATCTTGTGAATGAATCTCAAGCTTTGGCTACATGAGACAGGAAAAATACCAGTGAAAGGCCCCCCCAAAAAGGGGATCATAACTCCAAACCCAAAGCACCGAATATGTTGAAACACGACATCTACACCTTGATACCTGAAGAAACTCTGAATATGCATCAAAGCCTGAACGAACAAGCAAAACTGATGAATAAACCGGAAAATGAGACAACCACCTGCCACAAAAGAGAGAGAGGCTGCACCCACAATGCCATGAAGAAACCCAAATGGCCTCAAACTCATCACAAAAAACCTCAAAATCCAAAGCAGAAACTACTGAAACAATATCAGCACCAAGGCGGGCCAGAAGCAGGATGAGAGAACAAGATCCTAGAGATCGGGTAAGAGAAGACTAAATCCGGGTGCAAGAGCACCAGATTGAGAGACGAAGCCCCAGATCTGAGAGAAAAACTTTGGCCACAACGAGGATGACACCAACAATCTCAGAGAAAAAGCTTAAGGAAGCCCCGACCAACACAAAAACACCAGTGATCCCACAACACACCAAAACCCACCAAGAATGAGAGAAGAGACAACGTATCTAAACACACAAGCACCACATCTAACAAACAACAACACCCCCATCCCACCACAAGAAGTAAACACACATAAAAACCACTTGCATTACCAACCAAAGCCACACCAAAGAAACATTCACCAAATCTGCACCCAAATAAGAGAGCTTCGACATTAGATCAGAAACAAACCTCCTCCCCGCAAAACCGAACCTAGAATCCTCCTCACGAGCAAAGACAACGGCGCTTGGGTTTCACCCTGGTCGTGGATTCCCTCGGACATATATAATGACTTATTATGTAAATGCTAATTATATTTATCAATGTCCTTTTTCCATATATTATAGTTTAATTTACATTGACTTTACATTTTCTAGTTTGTTTAGTTAATTTTGATTTAATTCTATTAAAAAATTATTTATTTATTAATTTATTAACTATTATCTTATGAGTTTATTGATTAATGTTTTAAATGTGATAAATAAAAAAGTAATTATTTATTATTATTATTATATTTATAAAGTGTAGTACATTAACAATTATAAACAATGTGAATTAAAAATGAAGTTATGTTTCAAATTAGGGATGGAATTTGATTCACTAGTATTAAATATGGTTAAATTTTTTGAGTAATTGTTAATCTCTTTTACTAAAACGGGTATTAGATTAGACTAGCATAGCCACTGAAAACCGTAGTTGATGAAAATTGTTGCTGATGAACGTCGAAAGACGCGGAGAGAAAATGAAACGCACAGTCATAAAATGAAACGCACAACTAGAAAATGAGTATCTATAGCTAGCATAGCCAGCATGTTAAATTCAAAGTTTAATCATTTAAACGTGGCAATCATATAGTGCTATAGTAGTTTCTTAATATGATTAGGTAAATGTTAAAAGGTAAACAGGATAACGGATGCATTCAAAAATACAAGGAAGTTATGAAGAGGAAATCGCATTCATTGATTTGGAAGGACGACTAAGAATATTCCATCGTCTTCAATTGTTAGCCATCAGATTAAAATTTTAGATTAAAAGGTGATTAATTGTGCTCATTGTCAATAGGTGTACGTTTTTCGACGTAAATATAGCCAAGTTTAACCTATCAATTTCAAATTCCAACCAATTGCAACCCTGTTTCAAACCATTGTCATTTGTAGCGTTTTTTTCCAAAGATACAGATTTATTTTATGGTAGGTAAGCTAGTGTAATGTATGTAGTAGTTTAAAAGTTTTAAGAAATGATTTTTTTTAGGTTATATTTTTTAAGGATTTTAGGTAAAAAATTGTTACATGTATAGATTTAAGTAATTATTTTTATATAATCAAATTGTTTAATAATTTCTTACAAATTTATATCCTCAAATTCCAATAAAAAAACCATTTCATAAAACAACGTCCTAATGTATTCAAATTATTCACAAAATTCTGTCGACAATGTCCGGTCCATGCCCCTTAACAGCGATGTGTACGAAGGAATGTTGGATTTACATGACTGATCAGTGAAGCTCTTACTCGGCTCGTACTTCCTCCGCCGTTTGCTTGTTTTTATGATTTATACTGCTACATAGTATGGCTAAGCTACTCCCATAAAGACAACCTTAAATAAAGTAGCAATACGGGCTGTTCATACCAGGACAAGTTGCAGATAATTTCAGCTTTGGGTATTCATTCGATACCTTCAAAACTAAGTATTTCTCGGTATCAGAAAGCAAGTTTGTAAGTGATAGATTCAATTCAAAAGTATTCAGTTTGAGCAAGTTCATCTGGAAGTAATATGGTATGTAATCTGCTTTTTAATCTAAAATTTTAATTTGATGGCTAACAATTGAAGATGTTGATATATTTTTAGTCGTCCTCCCAAATTAATGAATGCGATTTCCTTTTCATAACTTCTTTGTATTTTTGAATGCATCCATTAACCTGTTTACCTTTTAACATTTACCTAATTATATTAAGAAATTACTGTAGCACTATATGATTGCCACGTTTAAATGATTAAACTTTGAATTTAGCACGCTGGCTGTGCTGGTTGTAGACTCTCATTTTGTAATTGTGCATTTCATTTTCTGTCCACGCCTTTCTACGTTCATCAGCCACGGTTTTAAGTGGCTGTACTAGTTATAACTACCACAACCACATAATATGTGGTTGATTAACCCTGATAAATATGACAAAAGAACAAAGGAACAATTTAATTTAAATTAAGTTACATTTTACATTAAAATCTTATATTGTTATTCCAAAGTTTTAATTACCAAAATTGTTTTATTTGATATAATGTATATACATAATGCCTAGATTTCAAATTGTATCCCTTTCTTGTAAACTCTACAGATATAATTTTTTAATCGTTTTAAATCTGAAATCTGCACAGGTTTTAATATGAACTCTTTTTAGCCTTCGCCCAGTTTATGGACCCTATAAGTATATAATCATGTGAAAGAAATTATAAATTATAACGTTTACATGCATTCCAAAACAAAGTAGGAAATCTGCTTTTAGCCTGCCCATTCTCAAAGGACATGGCAACTATAAGAATTTCGTCGCTTAGGTTTGAGGATTCTTATAGATTTAGTAAAAAAAATTATGTGTAAATGAATATAATTTTTTATCTTTTAAATGTTTGAAAAGATTAAAAAGTTATTCTTATGTTAATTTAGATTGATTAAGAAGGTTTTTAAAAATATCTTTATTCTTTATAACAATTTATAACAAATTTTGGCCAAACAATCCTGGCATAAGTAGTTGGTGATTATCATATTAACCTTAAGATTATAAAAAAAACATGACAATGTGTGATAGAAGAAGTAGATATATTAAAAAATTATATCACTGTATACTGCATGATATTATGATTCTCACCAATATTAATATATTCAGACACATATTAATTAATCTGGTTATAGTGTTCAGCTACTTACATTTACAATGTTTTGATTGTCTATTAATCCCAAAAATTTTAGAACCGTTTTTCCACTATTTACTATTAATATATTTAGACACACATTAATACTATAGCTTTCAACTACTTACATTTACATTAATTGTCTTCTAATCCCAAAAATTCCAAAACCTTTCTCACACTACCTATTGTTACTGTAATCATACACATAATAAGCTTTGAAATAGCTTAAATACCTCATAACTCTATAAAACATCATCAAAATATCAATAATTCAATAATAATCTAAATCCGAATACAATATTACCTTACAACCAAAGTGCTCTCTCCCTCTTCGCTAAAATTATCTGAAGTTGAAGGCATCCTCTGCTTTGTTTTCGACTGTGAATCTCCCGATCCTTTCCTACCCACTAAATCTTACTCCAGAATGATGCACACACAGTGCACAGTGCCCTTACAAAGAAAGAAAGATATTGAGAATTATGGTTAGCGTTACCACGTATTCACTGGATCGGTTTCAGGAGGTAATGAAAAGAAAATCATAGATATTTTCATAATAGCGGGCAGTAATGAAAAGAAAAGAGAGTGGTAATGAAAAGAAAAGAAGCAGAGACGCTCACTCATCTTACAAATAATTCATGAACAAGTGGTGGTAAAGGCAGTAAAAATTTAAAAGATGAAAAAAAAACCATAAAAAAATAGTGATTACATAAAAAGAATAGTTATTAAACTGGTTAGATCAGTTATTACTATGTTAATTACTTTAATTATTTTTTTTAATTATTAAAAGAAAAGTTAATGATGGAAATCACAACCCTTCATTTATTATGACTACTAAGAATATTGTGAGCATATCAAATCTTGTCCACACAAATCAACTGATTAAAAGTCCATTAATTCTGTCATTTTGATGATTAAAAGCACATTAATTTTGACCATTGTCCATAGGTGTGGGCTCAACTATCAGCATAATTAAGGGAAATCATTTCATATCATTAATGCCATCAGTAAAATCTGGTGACTACGTTAAAATACACAGGCTATGTAGTGAGTTACTTTGAATGTTTGGTTTTGTTACTCCACCTTTCCAGATGTGGTGATTGCTTTTAAAATACACATGCTATGTATTATCTAAAAATTTATATACAACATTATCCCATCTCAATATTGATTAGTTTTTCTTTACAGATTATGGACATCTCCGCCGGCCATGGCTCAAAGCTAGATCCGAATTGGAAGAAAAAGATTCAGGGCCAGATGGGCATCTCTGCCATACATTGCTGCCTTTCAAGCATTGATCGCATGCTATACCAAATTGGTGAAGACTGCACCCTCCAAATTCGTGAAAACGTTGGATGAAATCCGGAGGGTCCCAGTGCACTCTTCGTCCGCGGGGCCATTTGCTCTATGCCTCGCCGAAAATGGACTTATTGGGAAATTTACAGGATTATGAACATCTCCGCGGGCCATGGCTCAATGGCTAGGTCCGAACGGCAAGAAAAAGATTCAGGGCCAGATGTCCTCGACATTCTATGGTAAGGGTTTTTTTCGTGTTTTTGTTTGAAAATAAGACAGATCAGGATCTCAATTTTAGGAGTGGACATTGTTTTATGGGATCAAGGGGTATGTATTTAAACAAATGGACTTCTGATATCAGTTTAGAAATTGGACGTCTTCCTTCCTTTACATTATTGGAATGATGAAATCCTACGAAGATTCATTGATCGAGCTGAACTATAAGAAGAAATTCAATCTTGTGCAAAAATCTATGTAGAGGTAGATTTGAAAAAAGGGCTCCATGAAGCTATCCAACTAGCTCTGGGAAATTGTTCTTATATCCAAAAAGTGGATTATGAGTAGCTTCATTTCAAATGTAAAACCTATCATGAATATGGACATTTTGCTAAGAACTCTTCACAGGACAAATCAGATCAATGAGAGGAAAGGGTCCAAGAACAATGACAACAACCAAAAAGGAAGAAGGTTGTTGGGAAGGCAGTGGTTCAACATCAAGATCGGTTCCAGGGGCGAAATCCTTCCCCATTATCTTCTCGAAACCCTAGATCTTCAATCAGAGGGGATCCTTGGGGTGAATCAAGTAGAAATATCTCCTCGAAACCCTAGATCTTATGTGCGCAAGCTCACATATATGTGAGGGGGGGCTTATTAGAGAAAAAGTGTATATATAATATATATACTTTTTCTCTAATAAGCCCTGGCCCTCCCTCCCACCCTCTATGCTCACATATATGTGAGCAAGCTCACATATATGTGAGGGGGGGCTTATTACAGAAAAAGTGTATATACAATATATATACTTTTTCTCTAATAAGCCCCCGCTCCCCCTCCCACCCTCTATCTTCAATTAGAGGGGATCCTTGGGGTGATCAAGTAGAAATAAATATGAGGTTTTGGAAAATTTGGAGGAAAACACTAAAGAATTAAGAGAAAGGGGAAAGGAAACATAAGAAGTAGCAAAAACAGTGCTAAAAGAAAAGGAAAACTCAGAGATCCCTCAAGATGCTCCTCATAGTAAAAATGGAGATCTAACTCCAAGTAAAATTTTAACTCCCCATATTTTAGAGATCCCATAAATAATAGAGGAAGGAAATCAAGTTAGAGATCTGAAATATATGTTACTCAAAGCACCACACAGAAGAAAGTGGGGCGGAGATCTACTCGCAATAGAAGAGAAAATGAAACCACACTTGAAGGGATATCTAAAAAGATGAAAAACAAGGGAAATCACATGTTCAATTTGCAAAAGGATCATTTCAGTCATTGTTTCATCCCTCTAAAGCAGGGGCAACAAAATCCAGTAGTAAATAATTAAATTAGTCTCGTGGAATTGCAGAGGATTAGACACCATAACACCATATGAAAGAAGCAATGGGAAAGTTGATTAGAATAGAAAAACCTCAAATCCTTTTGGTCCAGGTGACTAAATTAAGGGATCTTGAAGCTCTTCAAGAAATACAACAAATATGGAAGAAAAACAATGGAATCACAATAAGCTCGAGAGGGGCCTCTGGGGGAACTAGTACTCTATGGAACCCTCACATCTTTCACTTGGAAGAAAGTATGAAAGCAACAGAAAGTATGAAAGCAACACATTCAATAATGGTCAAATTGGTTCATCTTCCTTCAGGTATGTTCTATCATATTTTTAATCTAGACATGCCAAATAACAATTGGGAGAAAATAGGATGTTGGGAATTCCTTTTAGGTTTTGAATCTAGGTATACACTCAAAATTATATTATTGTTGGGGATTTCATTACTACAATTCATTTGAAGGGAAAAGAGGGGGTTCAATAGTTCGATCCCCCAAGAGAAAAAATATAAGATTTGATGTCCAATCTTGACCTGATGGATGTTCCTCCAATCAAGGGCCATTTCACTTGGAATAACAGGGGAGCAGGGCTTGGTCACATAACAACCAGGTTAGATTGTTTTCTTATTAGCAATTCTTTTTTATCCCTTTCAGACTCGTTCTCTTCTTCAATAATTCATTGGGCCAACTTAGATCATCATCCTATTTCTCTAAGTTATGTAAAATAAGAAAATTTGGGACCCATACCCTTCAGGTTTAATCCTTTTTGGATGGAGAAGTCACACTTTTTCCCCCTTATTTCTCGTACCTGGGGTCAATGGATCTTAGGTTCCCATGTTCATATTTGGGAACAAAAATCAAAACTTGTTAAATTTGCAATCAAGCATTGGGTTAAAAATTAAGTTTTCCCTTCGAACATAGAAGTGTTGGAGCATTAGAGGAAGTTGGAAGAAATACAAAAAAGGATAGAGAATTAGGTTGTATAACCTGAAATTTTAAAGAAATAACAAGTCGCCTATCAATATTATATAAAGTCCTTAAAGGATGAAGAATCCATGTGGGGAATGAAGTCTCGAAGCTTGTGGCTCCAGGTCGGGGATAAAAAAACTTGTTTTTTTCATAAGTAGGCCAAATCTAGGGAATGTTGAAACAGGGTGGAGGAAATTAAGGGAGCATTTGGTGAAGTGATATCCTCCTTTGAGGAGATTAAAAAGTTGGCTTCTTCCCACTTTGGCAAGTTATATACAGAAGAAAGTGAATTGGATGAGTTGTTATGTGAGCAATTATTATCTCATATACCTATGAAAATAAAAGAGGAATACAATTTAGAATTGAACAAGTTGGTGTTAGAAGAGGATATTTTTACAGTTATTAATCAATTTAGTCATGTTAAATATCCAGGGTCGGATGGTTTCATTATTCATTTCTATAAAATATTTTGATCTATAATTAAGTTTGACTTCATTAGGATGATCCAGTATGTGCATAAATCCTCTCAGATGGGGGGAGCCACAAACTCCTCCTTTTTAGCCTTACTTCAAAAAGAAAAGAGGGCCTCTTCATTTTATCGATTCCGCCCCATTTCTCTGTGTAATGTCTCTTGCAAAATTATGGCAAAGATCATAACAAACATATTGAAACCTTGTCTAAATTCTATGATCCTCCCCAATCAAAGGGGATTTTTGGCAAATAGGCAAATTTGGGATAATATTATCTTGGTTTAAGAGGCCATTCATTCTAGTTTTTGTCGAGGGGAAAAATGTATGGTTATTAAAATTGACATGGAAAATGCCTTTGATAGGGTAAAGCATAATTTCCTCAAGGCGATTTTGACAAAAATTGGCTTCAATCGGGCCTTCATATCTTGGATTGGTGCTTGTATCTCTAACCCTTAGATAACTCCCTTGGTTAATGGTAGGCATTCTATGTTCTTCAAAGCATCATGGAGGATAAGGAAGGGATTCCCCCTCTCTCCCTTGCTATGTGTGTTTATGGATGAAGATCTCAATACAATACTATAATGGGATAGGAGATCAGATGATATCCCTGGTCTGCACATTACTAGAGGTGTTAAAAGAATCAACCATTCAAAATTCGTTGATGATACTTTTCTTATGTGGGGAGCCTCTAGAATCATAGCAAGGAGATTTAAATTGGTATTGGATCAATTCACATAGATTTCTGGAGGTCTAATAAACAAGAGCAAGAGCCAAATATATGCTTGGAATATAAATACTCATACTCTTTTAAGTATCACCCATATTCTTCAGTTTCCATTTTCTGATGATTGGAATTTTTTTAAGTATTTGGGAATGTCGATTTCTTTGAAATCTCTCTCGGGAGAATCTTGGCATATTATTTTGCAGAAAATTAAAGAGAAACTAGAAATTTGGGGTGCTTACTGGCTAAATCCAGCTGGTCTTTTAGCACCCATCAAATCCGTTATGTCATCATTGTCCATTTATCAATTTTCATCTCTATTGGCACCCATGGGAATTAAAAAATCTTTGGACCATGCCATAAGAAAATTTCTATGGCAAGGAGGAAAATCAAACTAAAAAAGACTCCATTTGGTGAATTGGAATTTGATAAGTTCCCCTAAGGATCATGGGGGTCTTGGGGTAAGAGATCTTGAACTGGAAAATAATGCTCTTAGCACAAAATTATTATGGAGAATGGTGACGGGGAAAAAAACCTTGCTAAAGAAACATTTTGAAGGAGATAAGCGTAGATTCATGGATGCTCCTCTCAATAGGTAGGTTGGATCTCCTATTTGAAAGTTACTTTAGGTGTGTCACTCTCTTCTTTTGTCTTCTCTTCATTGGTTCAGGACTCAGGAAATGGAAATCTCATTAACATTTGGCATGATGGGATTCTTTGATCCCGCCCTCTTTGCCAAGATGCCTTATTTAATGATATTCGTCAATGGATGTTTTCTTAGCATAGGATAACTTTATTTGATATATCTGTTTGGAATTCTAATGGTGTCTGGCAAGAATGGAAGATAGGTAATATTCCACCTCATCTTAAGCATCAATCTGAGCTTCTTCTTTCTTCCCTTAAAGGGGTTGCACTAGTACATTTGCAGTCTCAAGATCATAAAAGTTGGGGAGCAGATGGATACTCTGTCAGGGAAGGATATAAGGCTCTATTAATGCAGACCAATCCCCCAGAAAAATCCTCTATCGGGAAGAATATATGGAATAATGATGGTCTTCCAAAAATAAATATTTTTAGTTGGATCCTAGCTCAAGGAAAGCTTCTTACTGGGGAAAATATGACTAAAAGAGGGTTTCAGGGACCCTTTCGTTGTGCACTATGTGAAAAAATTTAGAAGACATCCCATCCTTTATTCTTGGAGTGTGATTTCTCCAATCAGGTTTGAAAATAAGTATATGAAGAATTGTGGCATAAAATTGCATGGCCATCCAATTGCAAAACTATGTTGGGTAAGTGGGTAAATTATTATCAGGGATCCTTTCATGGGAAGTGTCTGTTTCAAAGAGACTGGAAGGATTTTCCTAAATATGTATGTTGGAAACTTTGGCTAGCCATAAATATATCTATCTTAAAAAATAAGCACTCTTTCCCAAGCTCTGTGGTTGCACATGCTTTGGGGCTAACGGAAAAATTTTTCAACTCCAAAATAATCAGGCTGGATGAGTCACAGACACTCGAATCAATGGAGGAATTATGGATGACTCGAATAAATATATCCTACATAATTCGAGTTAAATCCTATCAAATATCAGGCTGGCAACTTCATTCACTCTCTTTGGATTTTTAGTCTTGTCTTTCCTTGTAATTCAGCTATACCTTATGTTTTGATGGGGCATCAAAAGGAAATCGAGGGGAGGCAGGTGATGGAGGGTTACTTTTTGACCCTAAAGGAAATCGAGAGCATGACTTTTATTTTAATTTAGGGATAACTTCTAATAAAAAGGATGAAGCATATGCTCTACTCCTTGGAGTACAATTGGCAAAGCAAAGGAAAATTTTCGTTTTGAACATAGTAGGAGATTCTAAAAACACAATTCATTATTTTGTTACCGGTTCTTCTTCGAAAGACATAGGATTGAAAAATTTGGTGAAGTGTATAAGGATTTCCTTGCATAAATACAAGGTTCAATTATTCCATATATACCATCACCACAATGCTAAAGCTGATGCAATGGAGAACAAGGCTATAGGATTATCCCCTAGTCTTATGGGGGTGGATGGAGTAGAGTGTGTGGTAAATCCCCCACAGTCATGATCTGGCCTTGGAGTAGAGTTCACCTCAAACATGTGGAATGTCTCTTTCATCTACGTGGAGGTTGCATGCATCACAAAAATCTGGGTCATACCGGGCATTTAAAGAGCATTAGAGAAATGATCAAGTCTATTGGGAAAACCATCTTGGCTCATGGATAGAATCGCAATAGCCAAGAGATTTTATGCTCTGGGTACAAATTTGTTCCCAATTCGATGGATCTGAAGTATCTGAGGAGCATGGTTATTATGTTTGAATATGGTACAGATGGGACAATAGATAATAGAATGCCAAAACAGGGAGGAGACGCCAAAAATACCTCGAATTTGCATGGCCAACTTGTGGGAATTTCTCCAGCTATGGATTTGAAGGTACATCACGATGTTATTACCCATCCATCAAATGATTATACAATTATTTATGGGGAGGATAAAACCTTGTTGGATACCTTGCTTCTTGGTCTATCAGAGGACAATTTGTTGGATAGCTTGGGAAGCTTGAGGCCTGGATCATTTCTACAAGATAAAGGGTTCTTGGGGGATTTTACAATGAATTCTATGATATTGAAGGTTTCTCCTGCTCTCTGTACTATGAATTTTCTAAATTTTGTGGAAAATTATGGTGTGTTATTGCAAGAAGTTAGTGGGTGTTTTGTGGTTTTCTTTTGATCCGGATTTAGGAGCAGAACGAACTGATTAACAGACTGAATACAATAAACACAGGGATATGAAGAATAACACAGATATCCAGTGAACAATATCTTCTATTGAATAATGAAATAGGTTGAAACTGTAAAACTGCAGAACTAAAACACTTGCTTGAATGGTGGTAGCTATCTCTGAGAAGATATGTGGATGCTACACACATCCGTCTGAGCAGAATGGATTACAATGAGGCTCCAGAGGAATTTTTGATATTACTCATGAATGCCAAAACCCTAGACATCCAAAAACCTAACCCTAGAAGGTGAAACACCAAAAGTCATGTGGGCCCCTATGGGTAAGTTGGTGTAAGTTGGTACCTCAACTTCTTAGGGTCGTAACTTTTTCACACGACCTTCGTTTTATGTCAACTTCCTAGGGTCGTGATATCTCGTTGGAAAGGTCTTTCAGAGAACTACACGTTCCGCCATCAAACTCTGACTTTGTCTACAATTTGACTGTGGTGAGCCAAAAAACAACGTTTAGGGCCCCAAAACGGCCCTGGAAGTACAACAAGATGTGATGACATGAAAACATACAAAATAATCCAGTTGGATTAGGCGAGAGGCCACCAGTATCTACCTAGAGGATGTGTGGGGCTTTAGAAAACCCTAGAAGTGTAGAACCCACGATTACAAAGAAGTACAGAAGAACGTGCTGAACAAAAACGAACAAGAGGAGCCAGTTGGAACAGGTGGGTGGCCACCAATATCCACCTGGATCAATTCTCCCCCCTTAGGAAGAAATGGTATCCATTGCATTGAGTTCCCCATTAGGTGAGGAAACTTCTGTTGGATTTGGCCACGAGTGAGCCATTTGCCTTAGTGTAGGATTTGCCTTGCCTTGACAACCTGATAAAGCTGGATTCTCTACTGGAAAATGCCCTTGACCTATGTGTCCACTATCTGATCAGTGGAGGCTTGTTCCATGTAGTTAGGGTTGAGCTATGTTGGTGTCAGTTGTTCTGCGATCTCGAAGGTGTCCAATAATGGTTGAAAATATGGCCAAAGAAGGTCCACATTGAACACTATATGTAGGCCAAGGAAGGGTGGAGTGTTGAGCTCAAAAGAATTTCTACCCAAATCCTTGGTGATAGTGTAAGGCCCATAGCGAAGTGGGCGAAGTTTCCAATGGGGCCTTGTGAGATGCTTCTTCTGCAAATGTAACCAAACTTTGTCGCCAACCTAAAACTGGTGTGGTACCCTATGTTGATCATGGTGTTGCTTGTACTTAGCATTGGATTTCTTCAAAATATCCTGGACCTATTGTTGGATGTGCTGAATCCACTCAATGAATTCGGTGGCTTTTTCGATCACAGACTGATCATGGGAAGAGTCTGTCTATGTGGTGGCAAGAGGAAGTGCAACATCAATGGGTCCCAAGGGTTGGAATCCCAAACCCACTTGAAATGGGCTAT
>JASDQU011403597.1:28576-40433 GCA_032191745.1 Picea mariana
AGGAAAATAGCGGACAACATTCTTCAACACCCTTTCAGTTTTTTGATCAATCATTATTTCATAGCACCCTATTTGTAACAGACAAATATATCTCCATGGTATCCTTCATGGAATCTTGTAAGATAACCTTCCCGAGACAAGAACAATATTTTTTTTTCCAGTATAATAACATTTTCATAAGATATCTATGCTAACAAGAATTAATAACAATTTCATGGTGATCATCATAGTATAACGAAGGTGACCTGCTCGGGAGAAAACAAGAAATATCTCTTTAGAGGAGATGTTAGTTCATATTGCTAACAAGTACAATAAGCATCTATATCAATGGTATTTGTATGAAATCAAGTATTCATTGCACCTAGCAATAATAGAACCTTTCAAACACAACTTTCACAATTTGTAATGCAGCAACTATCACCCTTGATATATGCAAATTGGAAGCTTAACAATTTAATCGAACCTGGAACTTGAAGCCTCAACTGCTATGGAGGGTGCGCTTGTTCCTATGAATGAACTGAATCAAAGCTTACATCTTGGAAAATGTCTCTAGTAGTTTCCATGAAAACAAACTCATGTTTTTCTAGATGATATAACTTGGATAGCATATACAAGTGCATTCCTTTTAAATATTGTAGCATCATCCAACCTATATTCCAATATGAAACTAGATACCATCTTGACAAGAAGAGATTAGAAACTAAATAAGAAGATTCAATGATTAGAACAAGTTAGAAACTCTGAAATTGCAACTTTGACCACAAAATCAATTTGACCATAAATCAACCTTTGACTTTGAATTTGACCAGTCAACCTTTGACTTGACCAATCAAACTTTGACTTTGAATTTGACCAAAAATTAAAACATGATGTTTTTTCTAGTTGGGGGTACCAAGAGGTGCGCTAGGCTAGGGCACACTAGGATGTAAAGGAATTAGGTCAAACGCTTCACGAGAAGTGCCCGAACACAAGGGTTAGGGTTTTTGTTGTCGTTGAAAAAAMYTGATTGCAAYTGYAACTGCAATTTGAGCTTGCCAAATAACATCCAAATATACCTTCCAGTGGTTATATTGTATGAAGATAGTGTGGGCCCATAACCTCTCAAAATATTCGATGTGATCAGTTTACCATAGACAATATCTCTATATTTTCACCCAACCATAAGCACAAAGGCCACCCTTGAGCACCATAATCTTGAGAAATAGAATAATTCCAGAAGCATTACCAGACCCAACAAATAACCAAGAGATAGCATATCTCTCTCTCTCCAAGAATAACACACTAAATAGAGAGTCCACAAATGAGAAAAAAAGACCAAAAACCTAGTTGCAGTAGCTGCAGTTGCACTCATTCTCCAAAATTGCACACCACTTGACTTGTGTGAGTTGTGAGTGAGTGAATGAACAAATGAGCTCAAGCGCTCTCTATTTATAGTGCTCTTTTTAACCTGTCCTTGCCAACTTCTTATTTTAGTGGCTAATACTTAAATATTAATTATTTTATTGATTCGACATGTATTATAGGGTTTCTACACATCTTTTTAGGGTTTCTCTAGCTTCTGGAACATTCTAATATAGTCAGAGGTTACACATGGAGGTTAATACCTCCCGCAACTACCGTAACATCAAAACGATATGGGACCGAGACCCTCCTTCAGGTTCATTAAACATATGATGAGGGACTCATTGAAGATGATTTATGGAGAACATATGTTACACTTAATCTCATTAAAAAACAATGGGGTACTCACCATTCATGGAGGGGGACAAAATTTGAGGGAAGTGGGTTAGTTTTTGGAAAGAATTATGGAAGTTGTTTGTTGTCTCCTTTGAACATGGCACCTGTTTGCGAATTTTCTTACAGTTGGGTAATCTTCTTGTCTCTGAGTCATACCAATCCTATGAGTCATTATAATCCTTTGTCTCTCCCGAAGAGTTCCTTAGTTTTCGTCACACTATGTTATTGGTCTATCTCTCATCGAGTCAATGCTACCAAGTAATTTGTCATGCCTCACAATGTTGAAGGAAAATTTCATCCCAAATCAACTGCTATGTTTTATTACCAATCTTCATCCTCGTGTCAGTCTATGCTCATTTTATCCATCATCTTACATCACTTTCCTGTGTTAGTTTCATGTCTATGATGGGGGAGACATCGTTGTTCTCCTTCGACGAGTCTATTCCTGACACTTGTTGACTTGAACACATTATGTAGGAATCAGACTTAGAAACCATTTAGTACCTTGGAACCTACATGCCCCAATGGTGGGTATCTTCAATTTTTAAAGTAGGTTTACATCATTGACCTCTGATCGAATGATTCCACGAATGTTCGAATTCAACTCATTTATTCACATTTGCGGGAATGTACAAGGGTACCTTGGGAGTCATTGTCATCATTGGTGATTTCCCTCGCACTTGTTAATGATATACATCAATGAATGGTAATCAAGTGGTTTCTACCATGTTCGACATGAACACATTTATTAACATGGTTAGAATCATACCATTTCAGGATCGGGATGAAGACCCTGGGAACCCACCTCTATTTGAGTACTCAAGAAGATTACAATATGGTCATCATGTTGGAGATCTCACTGATGTATATACTGTTAGATACATCCACTTTGTATTGGTCGATGGCTATGTTTTCATCATATTGTAGCTCCACCATTTATTCTTTTGTGGCTATGACCTGATTGAGTCAGGAAGATATGGATCCACACTGTATCTTTGGTGGAAATATCCTTAGTCAATGCTTTCATGGATGCATAGTGTATTGGTCATAGGCCATGATTTAAGTCAGTGTATTTTGAGCATGGGTATTCCTACCTCAAGGATGATATGTATATACTGTTTGATGTTTGTTTGTAGCTTCTACTCGATTCTCCTATTCCAACACCAATACATACATATTTTTCTAAACTGTTTCAGCCATCAGTTTTTCCTCTGACTTCACACTTAAGGGGGTATCTATTACACACCTAAGTGTCACACTACCAAATGTCACACTTAAGTTTCGTAAGTGTCACATCTATTACACACCTAAGTGTTTCACTTAAGTGTTGCAACTTCGTCACCATGAGATACTGTATGTCATAATCCCTAGACATGTTGAAGAGGAAATCTACAATTTGGAGGTCGAAATACGACCTTTTTCCTTGATTTTTTGGCCTTGTTTTAACTTCATCACCCCCTACCCATACACAAGGAGGGATAAACCTAGATCATCACTCCTTTCTTAGTTATAGGGGAGCGATAGTATCTCCCTATGCTTATTCATGGGGGGGCGATGAAGTGGTTGCAACCATCGTGCCTTGTTTTGTGAGGTTGTTTCCAAGAGATTTCCGTTGGTTAAGGGATTGGTTCGAACTACCTTCTATTCAAGGCAAGGTCAATATTGTTTGTTTAGTTGAATTCTCATTTGGCCAAATCCCATTTTTAAAACTATCCTATGGTTGTGATGCCTCAATTCGTATATAATGGAGGCCTTACTTGAGGGAAAGGGGGGAGAACCTAGAGCATCATACTTATGGATTTGTGAAATTCAATGGATTGGAAAGGAGAGATTGTAGGAGATGTTGTGAAATCAAGATTTATATTGTAAGTGCCTCACTATTGATTGATTTCCATTAATATATAACTTGGCCTATTCCCCTCATGCTTGTGTTGTTCACTATATGCATGTTTATTTTTGTCTAATTCATAATAGATACATTTTTTCTGCTTAATGATATAGTGTATAAGAATAAGATATTGATGTGTTATTTACAAGACTTCTCTTGTACCAAGAGCTTGGACATCAAGATCAAGCGATGGAGCAGCAAGGACAAAAAACATAAAATAGGTAAGTCACCTATCCTTATCTTCTAATTCTGATTGTTGACATATAAAGTGGATATATGGGGAAAGTAGTAAACCATTTTTTTCTCTTTGTCTTGGATCAAATGGGTCTTGATCCAAGGGGAATTTCACCTATCCAAAGGCGAAATGTTTCCACAAAACTTGATCTAAGAATTCATCACTAAATGGAGTAGAAACATGGTCATGTACGCAAACTGAGTTTAAACTCCTGTAATCCATAGATAATCTAGTATCACTTGTACCGGATTATATGACGATAGGACTGATCCACTAAGTTTCATCCATTGGAAAAATAAGCCCAACTTCCATCATTTTATCAATTTCCTATCGTTATTTTCTTTGTATGACGATAGGAATGATCCACTCAGCTTCATCCATTGGAAAAATAAGCCCAATTTCCATCATTTTATTAATTTCCTTTTTCACTTTCTCTTTAAATTTGGGATTCAATCGACATGGCCTATGTTTGATCAATTTTTAGTCAGGATTTTTGACTCAAATATGAAAAGATTATATTATATAGAGTCTACACCAGTATATAAATCTGTTAAACTATGATGCACAACGTAAATATAAGCCTGTACATTGAAAAAAAAGCGTAAATAATGACTGCTTAACAAATATAGTACTTGAATAAGTGTGCAATGGAGAAATCACCAAATCACACACATCATAACAAAATTTTTTAGGGACCAAACAATCTCTTGTATTATTAATATCGCAAAATTTGTGATCCATGAGTATATCCTTTTGTCATAGCTTATACATTACTTTCCATGTTCCCGTACCCTTTACAGACTCTCTTGCTACTGCAAAAGAACAATTATTCCCGCAAAACCTATTACAATAGCTTATCGCCCTCGACCTAATCAAAACAATGGTGATAGATTGGTAATAGAGAAAACAACAATAATACTAGCAATAGTCTAATAGAGTCTACAGAAATAATAATGATGATAGCCACACTACTACATATGACTAAATTTGCCACGGTTTTTCGTTGTTATTGCCACACATATCCGTCGCACCTTCCACGAAAGCAAAGACTATTTTTCGTCGATATATCCAAGAACCAGGTGTTCATGGAAACAACGAAAAAATTATCCCTCCACGTGGTGGTAGGTTTTCCTTATAAAGCGTGGCAATTGCGATGAAACTTCGTTGCAATAGGGACGAAAAACCGTGTTAAGGTAAAAAACTTACCAACAGATTACAGCGCAGATGCCATGCGTGTGACACAAAACTGTGGAAAGTTGCGACGAAAAAGCGTGGAAATAGTGATGAAAACATTTGGGAGAGACAAAGCTTACGACGCAGATGATATATGTGTGACACAAAACCATGGCAAAGTGTGATGAAATTTCATCTCTATTGCCACGCTTGTTAAAAAAAAATCCTTGCCTTGCAACGAACTATCGTCGATATTGCCACGCTTCCTTTAAGGTTTTAAAAAAAAAATCTACATGAAAATCTACATATCAAGAAGAAATCCTTCCAGAAAGGTGATTGGGCACTCCTCTATGATTCCAGATTTCAGGATTTGTTGTTCCTTTTAAAAAGAACGATTGTTGTTCCTTTCATGATTTTTTTCTTATTGTGGCTCCTTTGTTGTTCCTTTAGAAAGGAATGATTTTTGTTCCTTTCACGATTTTTTTCTTATTGTGGATCCTTTGTTGTTCCTTTTAAAAAGAACAATTGTTGTTTCGATTGTTGTTCCTTTCACAATTTTTTTCTTATTGTGGCTCCTTTGCTGTTCTGTTTAAAAAGAACGATTGTTGTTCCGATTGTTGATCTCTTGTATAAGGGTATAATTTAGACATGTGGCCTTTGGAATTTTTTCATCAAAGGACAAGAGATTTGATCACGAGTCGACTTGTTCACTTAGGTTACAATCTAGTGAGTGACATTATCATCATTTGGCTACCAAACCAGGATAATGGTGTTCTTTGGAAAAGACACTTCAACCCATTTATTAAGGATACAGGCTCATCTATGGGTTAAAAGGAAACCATGTCGAGGCTATGGATGCCTGTTGGCAGTAGTGGCTCTGCCTTCGGTATCTTAGTATACCTTAAATACGCCAAGTTTTAGTGTGTTTTTAGATTTCCTTTTCTAAACATTGAGGCTATCATTCCAGATATATATAATAAAAAAAAAGGGGAGAGTAACAACGTTATGATTTGTGGAAAATTTTAACATGTGAACAAATTTAAAATCATTCGGAATCCTTTTCCTCAAATGGTTTCTACCATGGGTACAATAATTCGAATTTCCCACACAAAGTGATGATTATCATTAGTACCGTTAAATTTCTTGATTGAAAGTTATTAATGATTGTCTTTTCCAGCGGCAGCGACGACATAAGAATCGCACCTCACAGTCACTCCCTACCATTATTACACTCGTACATTTGACGGTCTAGGTCAACCTTTCCATTTATGGGGGGTAGATGCCCAACACATTTACCAATAGATTTCAATGAATGCAGTAATTACGAAAATGCACATTTTTCTATATACACACGATGTCGTTCTATATTTGACTCGTTCTGTTGTTTTCAAAAATATGGTTAAGTTAAGCTGCAGCAAGGAACGTTAGTCATCCTCACCTGCTTATAGAAATATGGGAGGCTAAAGTGTGCGATGGGAACCGACGCTCTTACAGGTAACTGAGCATGCAAGAGAAATCCTACACTGTATAGGGTGGACAAAGTACTTCAATCAGTTAGGGATATGATACATACATCACGATAGAATTCTTTCAGAAATTGTAGGGAGAAACCTCCATGGTTCGAGATATATGAATTCCAGTCACTCAAGAAATCGTAGTAGAGGTTACGAGCCTTCCTAACATAGGAATACAATGGTCTGGAAGATATACAACGCTTAAAGAAGTTGTAGAATCCTTCGTAGACCCTGGAGAGGAATTGGATTAAAAGGGAAAGGGAATTAACCCCAAAACTCTTAGAAAGCCCTGGAAAGAACTGGCAGGTGTCATACAAAGGTATATCACATGCAATGGAAGATATGGTGTGATCCTCCCATGACACCTCAAACTACTAGCTGCACTCAAACAATGGTTAGTAATTAATTTACCATTTTTTCTAAATGTTATGTTACATGAGGTTGCTATAAGAACACAAAAGGCAAAAAATCCCGTTACTATCATCAACCACCATGGATTGGTAAAACTTATAGTAAGTAAGGCCCTAAGTCAAACTCAAATGACCTGGGGTGATATTATTGAGGCCAATAGGCCCTTACAATTAGAGAAACCTGAATTACAACATGAATATCCAACCCAGGGAATTTAAGTAGCACAGGAAGGGGAACCTATTGCCCAAATTGAAGCTCCGCCTCCTCAACCTGAAGTTGAGGTAGACCCCATCCAATTTGTAGAGACTTGGACCTCACAAGAAAAAGCATCAACGAGGAAGAGAAAAACAGAAATGGATGCTCCTAAAGCTCCCATTGAAGGGAAAACAAGAAGCATATGAATAAGACGTCATGAAGAAATTCAGGATACAATAGAACAACCTGAAGAAATTCAAGATACGATAGAACAACCTGAAGAAATTCAGGACATAACAGAGCAGCCCTTACAGGGATATGTTCAGGGAATTGAGAAGACATAACAAACACCACAAGGAAACAGTTAGGAAGATACCCAACCAGCATTGGGACACCTCACATAACAATTTTTGAAAATATATGAGGTAGAGATAGCTCATGTTTTAAGGAGTTTAGGGACCTCAACTAGTAGAGACACAAACAAGCCAGAAGAAAAACAGGTGCCAGCCTCTCCTTCGATCCTCGCTGAAGATTTCCCTGACACTGAGATGTCACTCCTAGATGATACATCACAAGGAGAACCTCATACTGAGGTAAATACCTTGGTAGGGCAAGCATAAGATCCACTATTGACAGATCAAGGTTAGGAAAATCCCAACATGTCACAGAAACATAGATCAGGCAAATGCCACAGCAGAATTAGAAAGTTAAAATGTGAGAACAAGTTGTTGAGGAGAAGGGTTCAAAATATTAATGTGTTAAAGAAGAAAGTTGGCAAGCTTAAGGAAATTATCAAGGAATTAAGAAAACAACTAGAGTAAGCCGATAAGATACATGAAAGAAAGAAGACCAAAAGAGATAGAGCATAGGAAAGGAACCCTCTTCTTAGGAGGGCAGTCCAAACGAGTTCTCTAGGAACACAGATAGAGTTGCATATCCTTGAAGAAATGTTAGAAATGGAACTTTAGACTGAGAGTACAAAAACAGAAGGGGTAGCTGCTCAAAATGAAGAGGAAATTCCTTTGGTAGCGTATGAAACAAAGGCTCAACCATAAATTCTAGGAGGAACAACTACTCAACCTAAGGAAGTAATTCCCACTCCTCTGGAGACCATAGATGCAGAAAATTAGACAGCAATTCCAGTAATGAATGAAGCAACCTGTCAGATTGAAGAGGTATCTCAGTTTCAGGATCAGAGTGCCATCATTGAAAGACTAGAAGCAGAACTGGTACAAGCCCAGAAGGCCTTGACCTAGACCAGAGATGAAATGGTGACGATGATAGAGCACCAAAGAGTTGTTAAACAACTCAAAACCATGTCATCCACAGAAAATGAGACGTATGCTGAGCTGACTAAGGCTCAAGGGAAGACAAAGAAGGTACAATGTCAACTGGAAAAATCTTTGGAGCAAATCAAAGCGATTTGTGATATCTACACTGATGAAATATATTGTAGAGATCCTGCTACCAATTATACTTTTTTTTTATTAGAACACTACCTGTTGCTGAGGGTGAAAGCTATTCGAGCAGGTAAACCGATTAAATTCACCACTATCTCTGAGTTTGTGTCTTGTTTTAGGGAGCAAAAAGAGAAAGTACAATATTTCCTGTGTGAACTGTACTTCCATAATATCATTTTGGAAGACAACAATAGAGATAATATTGGTCCCTTTATTGGGGACATCCAATTGCAAGTGTTCCTATCCTTCACTGAAAATCAATTCAGGTGGGCTAAGGCCCACAAAACTTTCATGAAGAGAGAAAATGGGTTAGATATCTGGGTCAGGGGGGAACCACCAAAGTCTTTTCCAACTATCATGTGACACTGGACATTCATGAAAAGGGAAGGAGTGAAAATCTATTTAGGTCCCATTCATCAACAAGTTATACGATCAGGCATGGCATATTTTAGGGAACTCAAAGAAGAAGCTCTTGCTGGCTCCAAGTTAAGACGGGATGTCTCCCCAGTTGAAGTAGGGGTTAGAGAGCCCTTCGATTTCAAGAACTTCTTTGCATCCACCTTCAGAATAGAAATATATGATAGAATGATCCATGAGGAAGGACCTTCCTGGATTGGGTGTAGATATAATCCCCCTCTTATCTAGTTTCCTCCAAAGGATTACCTGAGAGATTATCAAATTAATAAAAAGAGGGAAGACATTACTTTTGGTGAACTCAGAAGAAAGAATGGGTTCAGGGAACCCGGTGAACCAACTTTTCCTCCTTACAACATCACTTCTTTGCATGTAAGAACTTATCTTAGATGAGAACATGCAATAAGGAAAGCTGGGGGGTATGTTGGGTTATGAAAAGGTACAAATATTCTCCTCATTTCCACGATTTATGACATCATCTTGAATGAATTTTTTGTTACTTAGGAATAAAACAGGAGAGGAAATGACTAAAATGTCTTCTAGAACTATCATTGAGTTGAAGTTCATAAATTCTAAAATATGGTTGGAATTGTTTGATTTTGTTACATAAATGGGTATATCTTGGTAAACTCACGATAGCAGAAGAGATTTCGAAGATGAGCAAGCTATTGGAGGCTAAAGATATGGAGCGTAAAGAAGTTTAAAGAGAGATTAGTTCTCTATTTTGCAAACTTCAAAAATAGTAATAGCGATCCTGAGGATCTCTCGATCCTCAGGATATCTTTATTTACCCATATTTCGTAATATATAAAGAGTAGTGAATCCTGGAAAGAATAATTGAAGAATTTTATCTAAGCATTCGGAATTCAGAATTACTCTGCGCAAACAGTTTTTGTAAATATTGTCTTAGTTATGGAATTAATAAAGATTTTGAATGTTTCCATCATTTTCGTATACTGAGTTCCTAGTAGCAGTTCTTCTGAGGACTGAGGTCCCAGTCTGAAGGAGTTATTGTCTTAATCTATATTTTATCAGTTTGATTTATGTTTCGAACTTTAAATTCTTTTTAACATCATTACAATAATGCATAAGTGTGTTAATGTTTTGATACTGTTTGCTTGTAGAAGATATATGCTTTCCTTTGAATGTTTTCGATTGCTATTGCATATTCCAATTGATGTAGTTTACTGCTTGACAATTCCTCTCATTTTCACATGCGTTGTTCCTTTCAATTAAATTAGCAATTGATGTTCCTTTCCGTTAAATTAGCATTTGTTGTTTCTTTCGCTTAATTAGCATTTGTTGTTCTTTCTAATTAGTTAGCATTTGTTGTTCAATTATTGTTCTATCTGGATAAATGTCTGGACAAATTTCAAATATGAAGATATACTTTCTATTATCCAGGCCTCTAAGTGTAAAAAAGTGAATAAATCATGTCTTAGCTTATGTAAAGACATGAAGATGATTTTGTGAAAGTGTTATTGATGTTAGACACATTATAGAAATAATGGTTCAATATACAACCTGGATGCCAACTCAGAAGTACTCGTTGTCTTCCCTTCACATCATTTTATCCCTAGTTCACTACAGTCATACAACACTGCACTTGTTTGATTTGAATTATGTATTTCATACAAATTGCATGTGTTATGGATGATTGAGAGTAATTTTGTATGTGGTATATAGATTTTGGAGTGAATAAACATATGGAATGTGCATGGCAGTTTGATTCTTGGAAGCCACGGGAAAAATATCCTCCCTGCTCCCAGATCCTTGAAGAGTTGGAAAAGAGTAGTGATTGGTTCTGAACAAGATTTGATATCAGAGTTATAGTCTTTCCTTATAATGAGGATGGTTTTCATGGGAAATGACTCTACCTCCTTAGATGTAAATCTTTGAGTCGCTGAAACATTAACTATTTTTGGACAATATGTCTATGATAGACTATGGTTCGTGGGAAATATTTATGAACATTCAACAAACAGACTTAGCTATATATGGACAATTTGAAGTGAATGATATATGAAAGTAACTTATCACTAGATCTTATGATGAACCATTTTTTTTAATGGATATTGAAATAATGGTTATTTATGTTCAAATAAACTCTTGATAGTTATTATTTAAAAGAAAGAAGGAAAAAAAAAACTGAACTGATGAAAGCCAAACTCATATGTGATGACTCTTAGGAAGAAATGAAACATAAAGTGACTAAAAATTCTAGGTGGTGGGCAACAAATAACCTGTACTTATTATTGTTTTATTTGCCAAAATGCCCACCTCTTATTTACTATAATTCCATGCCATAACTAAAGGGTACTTGAAGGAGAACTATTTTCTAGTCTCTTATCTCCTCATAAAGGAGAATTGTGGGAGATGTGAAAGGGGAGAAGAGAACAGGTATGCCAAAACTTTGTTGAAAATTTGCACACTGCATTCTATTATCCTTCTTAGCAAACCTTAAAAACCTGGAAAACACTGTAACAGTTGGATGGATTACAAAAAGGTTCCTGTGCTTGAGTAAAACAGTCTGAGTTGTCCATGGAAGGTATATTTTTTCCTCTATTTTATTTTTGGTGTTAGTTTTTTAATCGCTGAAATTTTATCCTTTCAACCAAATTTTAACATAGATTACACAAAGGAATTTCTCAACATTTCAACCAAAGATTAACATAGATTACACAAATCACAGTGTATTTTTCCTATTTCAAACTTGAAACAATAAAAAAATGCAAACCTGGATACTGAATGCCCTTGCTTCCAGTTGGACTAGAATGCTCTTTTGGGCCTCTTGGATGTTGGTTCCTATTCAAGAAGTTCTGCACTATCT
>JASDQU011403598.1:2523-15479 GCA_032191745.1 Picea mariana
ATACCTTAGTATCTGTGTGAGACATGTGTTTGATAAACCATTCAAAACCTTCAGGTTCACCAACAACAATATAGCATATAAAAGATTTGGTGTTGAGCCTTCATAAAGATTTTGACGTGACTTTTCGAGTAGAGGATCAACATCATGACTATCATCCTGGTTGTCCTCATCCATTGGAGCAAATGTGTCTTGGATCAATCTGTGTATCTCATCTTCCTGATTTGAATCACTAACGTTATCTGCATCCATATCATCATTAATAACTTGATCAGCAGCTTCAATATTCTGATCTCGAAGTTCATCTCCATGTAAAGTAGTATTTCTAGTAGTACTTGGCAAATAACTCTCTAGAGATCGACACTTTGGGGGCATCGTCTATATATTTAAAAACAACATAGAAAATTTAGTGTGTATAGAAAATATAAAAATCCTGGTGAGAAATATTACTAAAATTCATGACATACTAATTATTACAAAGAATACATTAAATATTGAATCCTCTTACCAAGGGACAATATTCATAACCCCCTTTGGCATGCCCCTTCTCCCTACAATGTTTTTGGGTTGTTGTTATTAAAAGTATTATATTTTGCAAGCCTTTGCAATAATAGCAAGGGAAATAACATTTTCCATCGCCCCTCGCCTCTAATTCCGCTCTTAACTGAGAAGGCTTCCTATCATTTTCGTTCATTGTGACAAATCCTTGTCCTGACAAATAATTGTCTTACCTACACCATACCAAACATTAAGTTGTCAATTTTTTATATTTTGGCTACTCCTTTCGATTATGATATGTTTATTTACAGTGACCTAAATCTTTATAATAAGGTGATCATATGTGTAGAGGATCAACATCATGACGACATAGATAACATCTTTATAATAAGGTCATATGTGTACAAATGTTTTCTTTATATAATAACGACATGTACACCTAACATAAGTTTAGGGTTAGTGTTTATGTATCTTATTAGTCCTTGCTAAAGAAGGGAATATAACAATCAATTACTATCATTTCACCGATTAGGGTTGAGTTTCAAGAGCAATTCCATATCTATATCAATGAAAAGAGAGAGAGATTATAGCTACAATTGAAGGGAAAAGGATATGTGGATTCCATAAACCTAGAATATTATGGAATCCATATACCCTTTTCCATAGAATATACCAACTAGATCCAAAAACCAAAGACATGAANCAATAAAAAATAACATACTAACCTTGCAAGTTCAAAATCCGAGCTATGTAGATCGAGAATTGGATTTGTTCAACCGGTGGGTGACAGAAAAAATAAATAGCTCAAACAAAATCCAAGAACAGTTTCGCAACTATAGCAATTGTGTCGCAAAGTCTCTTAATGTCGCGTATATATAAATAAAATAGTCAACTAGCCATTAACACCGACCAATGAGATAGGTAAAGTTTTCATCGCTATTGCCACGAAAGATCGTCGCTATAGCGACGAAAATCCCGACTAGGTTAAATTAATATTTTCGTCGATATTGCGATGAACTTTCATGGCAATATCCACAAAAATCTCGCCTTGTTTAAAAAAATGATGAAACTAGTGGAAGCGTGGAAAATTTTCATGGAATAATCCGCCCATATGTAGTAGTGAGTTGAATTCATTGTTACTACAAAGCTTGTCAGAGATCCAAAAACATTTGCAACAAGGTCCCAATAATGTTGAGTTACAACAACAAAAAAAGATGAAGACCCATTTGGATTCCCAAAGGAATGGGCCTATCCATAGTAATGTGGGAAGAAGTTATTCCGGGAAGAGAAAATAGAATGCCAAGGAAGGTAGAAATAGTGGAAGTGTTTCCATGGAGATACCTAATGGAAAAAACTCTTCAGTAGAATTGTCCATTAGTGGCACAAATTCAAGTGTCCCTAAAAAGAGAAAGAGGAGGAATTCTCATAATTATCTAACTGTAAAATTCAAGAAGGATAAGCCGCCTACCTTTGATGGATAAATTAAGAAATGAGAGGAAGTCAAGGCATGGTTATTTGGTCTGAAGAAGTTATTTCTACTACATAATTACTCCAAGAATAATAAGGCCAGGATTTCCATATTTAACCTAAATGGAGGAGCTTCCATTTGGTGGGAATACCTCAAAGAAATCCAAGGTGTAATATCCCAAGGACGATCCCTGATTGTAATTGTGTATTGTAAACCTATTTGATAGGCTGGTGAGCCAAGTTATTATAATCTAGGAGACTTATGAGATTGTTAGGCTAGTGAGCCTAGATGCAAAGGCCAATGAGCCTATTTTTGTATATGTAACACTCATATCATTAATATAATACATTGTTGTGTGTAGACCGACCATGATAAACGAGGATGGGGGACTAAGCTGCACTAGGAAGGGAAAGTGAAGGGGCTAAGAGGCTAGGGAAGAGGGTTAAGCTTGAGGGATTATCTCTAAAGGAATATTATAATATATTCCTAAAAGGATAAGGTTTGGACATAACCTTTTATCCTAAGTTCTTTTGGGAAGAGGAATGAATCTCAAGTGGAGGGGAAACGAGCTACTGGAGAGCCATGTTTCATCCAGGACACATGTAAATATATGTGGAGAATTCATCTATTTTAGGGGATCTTGGCCCCATTCACTCATGCACAGAGCATGCATGCAATCAACCTTTTTCCACCATTGTTGAATCCTCTGCCATCGTGAACCTTTGTAATTGCACACTCTGGTATTTTGTTGAGCCTATACCCTGCCTCACCCGATTTGTTTTTCTACCTTCACCTGTGTTTATAACCAAGCTATTGTTTCTCTTGACACCTTACTATATTGGTTTAGGAGATGGAATGAAGAGGAGGGTTGTTAGTCTTGTGGATGGAAGAAGTAGGTTGTTAGGCATGTGAGCTGCTCTCTTCGGGTGTGAGAGTTTGATGTGATTGAAGAAGAAGGTTGTCAGACATGTGAGCAACTGTCTCCAGGTGAGAGAGGTTGTTGGGGAAGTGAGTTATCCTGGAAGGAGCCCAACAACAACTATAGCATTCTTAGAATTCATGATTTGGCCTGCTGCTGAAGCCCTGGAAGGGAAGTGGAGCAACCAATGGACTACTGGATAGTGAAGGTGTATGCTTCCGCATATGGGGAATCAGAGGCTGTGAGTTGTGTGTGTAATTTGACTCCTTGGAGGATCTTGTTGTCCCTGCCTAGCCTAGGAATTCCTTTGCCTGGGTAGAGTTTAGTCCCAGCTCAGGGGTGACCCACTACTAAGAGTGATGAGTAGTGTGGTCTATGGATGGGAGGTTCATGGAAGGCCTGCATGCAATTGGTGTACTTAAATTAAAAGATAAGTACCATTTCCATGTTTGGTTACATGTTGTGTATTTATATATGTTGTTAGGTTTATGAGTTTTCCCTATGGATACTGCATGTATGATTTTATTGTTATTTCTACATTATGTTGTGTGATAGTAGAATGTAAATCATCTATTAAATTTATATGTATTATGTCTTCCACAAATTTTAATTGAGTCATAGTCTAGCAAGCCTCTAAGGTTGGAATTTACAAAAGAATAGTTTTAGAGCTTAAACAAAGCGGAGTTTTGGTAGTGTGGTCTAGCCTGGGTGACTAGGGACATTAGAAAATGGTATCTGACCCCATGGTTTCAACACTGAACCTGGATGGGGCAAAAATGTGGAATTTGAAGTAAAATTTCCACAGGGATTGATGTACAGAGTGCCAAGAGGGTGTTGAGAGAGCTCTTGGGTGGTATTGGAAAGTTTAAGAGGTATAATTATTTGATAAACCACAGTAGACATGGTATTGTGCCATAAAGTTAAATTTAGGTCGTTGGATCTATTCAGAAGAAGGAAGATTCCCCACAACTGCCATATATGGAGAAGGTGCATGGAGGTTAAGCACAGAAGTCCTTCGTACTTTTCCCCTCTAGATTTTTTAAATCTATAAGCAGAAAAAAATGTCGAAGTCCAAAACTAATCTAGACCATCCATTTCCCAAGGACACGTGTCCTCGGATTAAGAAAAGTTTGACAGTTCGACAGTTTTGGGTTGTGGGGTATTCAACAGCTAAATCCTCCAAAGTCCCTTAGTGATTCTTGGTCCTAGATTGTTCGAGAGGAGGAGAGCCATTGGATTTTTCTTATGGTTTAGCGTTCGGGGAAATATGTTGGAGTTTCACAATGAAGAAATCTTTGAATTCCTAGGTGCCAAAGTGATGTGACATGATGACATCTCCGAGGGTGACATGGACTTGTTCGGCGGTCAAAAGTTTGAGAGTTTTGAAAAAGTGTTAATGTTAAGAAATTGTCGAAGTCCCAGGTGTCAAAGTGATTTGACATGATGACGTGACCGAGGGTGACGTGGACCAGTTCAACAATTCGATAGTTCAACATCTTTGAGAAAATGTCGAAGGCAGGAAATCCCCGAAATCCCAAAGCATTGGGTATGACGTCACCTATGATGACGTGGACCTACCTAGGTCGGCCACGTGTTACTTTTCTTTGTACTTTTGATAGGCCCTTAGGATCGGTTGGAACCGAACACATGTCACTCGACGGTGGGGCCATGTGTCACCACTTTGATTGGTGACAGTTGTACTTTGTGGGCCTCAGAAGGTTAAGGAGTTAAGGAGTTCAACATTCAGGGAAAATTGTTGGAAGAACTTTCAGAGCTCCAAAGTCCCAGAGTCCCTAAGTCTCGAAGTTCTAAAGTGGCGTGGCAGTGACATCACCTGGGGGTGACATGGACACATATGATGTGTGCCATGTTTCAGTGTGCTATCTTCATTTGAAAGGATAATTTTCCATTTAGATCTTGACATGTGTCACCCCTCAGATTGGGCCACGTGTCCGCTTCTAGTGTTTTTCCATGTGGCACCAGATCCTATAGTCCAGAGACTTGGAAATCCAGAGGAACTTGGTCAAGAATTGTTAAGTATGAAGAGTCCTGAAGCTCTGAAGAGTGGAGTAAATCCTCACCGTCCATCGGGAGGGGACACACAACAGTAGATCCCATGGTCTAGAGTATTCAATTATAAGGAGTTGAGGTCGAGGACTTTTGAAGGCTCGAAGGCTGGAGTCTATCATGATCGTTGATCACAGATGACAGGTGGAGGCAAGAGAAGGGATCTCAGGTGGGTCAACACTTTGCGAGTTTGGTAGTGAATTGCTTTTGAAAACCGTTGAAGCCCGAAGTCCCGGAGCTCCTATCCACCGTAGATCTAAGTAGAGAATGTGGACCGTAGATCCACTGTCCTTCGTAGGTTTTCTATTTTGGCAATACGAGAGAATTTTTGTGATGTACTTTGAAAACCATTGAAGGCTGGAGTCTCGGAGCTCCAATCCATTGTATATATAAACAAGGAAGGAGGACCATCGAACTGTACATCCTCTGAGTATTCGGAGAATCAACATTAGGGGAAAATGTATTGTAGTGGAGGAAGATCCTCGAACGCCTCGAAGTTATGGGGCCCTGGAGGCCTGAAGAAAAAGAATAAGCACCTAACAATTAACACTTTCTCACAACCCCTCATCACATGAATTTGGGGGCCGAAGGAAGGGGCTAGCACCCGACATTTTGTTTAAAGAGTAGGAAAGGGACAAATTGTTCAAGTAGCCATAACTTCCTACTCAAAACTCTGAATTGAGCATGGAAATAGGAATTGGAAAGTTATTGAACAATAGAAGATAACTGTTCACCCAAAAATTGGTTCTAGACAGTTAGTTTCTTAGGAAAACATAAAAAAGAAGTCTGAAATTTTAATGAATCAGAATGGTTCATGTTTTGATGAAAATTATTGAGAACAATTAGCCTGACAAAGTTTTGTTGGTTGCACATTTTCGGAGGATTTAACAACTATCAGAAAAGAACAGAGTTATCACAGAGTGAAGAGAGATGGAAGATGCACAAAAGGATTATATTCAAGAAGATGTGATTAGAAGAATGGATGTCCATTTGGGAGTTGAATGAAAAAACTCCAATGGGCATCGAGAAGGAAGGGATGAAGACATAATTCTGGTTGATACCATCAGAAAATTGTAGATAGATGTCGAAATTCACAGGGTTAATAATGTAAGGCTTATGAATGCCAAGGAGCAGCAGGAAGACTTCAACATGAAACTAATAGAGAGCTTGAACATAATTGAAAAGAAATTGGATAATGGGATTGGCTCCAGCAAATCAAGAAGCCACAGGTCCCCTGATGAGAAAAGAAGTTCAAGTCCCCTAATGAGAAAAGAAGTTCAAGATGCAATAGATGATCAAGGGAAACAAGCCACCTATTCAATGTTAGGGTTGTAAAGAAGATATTATATATAGATATTGTCCTCGTAGAAGTAGCAAAGTGAAAGTTTTCCACAATGATCAACAAGATAAAACAATGGAGGACATGGGAAGAAGTGTACCTAGGATCTATGTAGCCCTGGACAACAAGAAAGAATAGTTTCAATCACACATGATTGAAGTAGAAGGTATGATCAATAACCATGCCTTTACTATTTTAATTGATTCAGGAGCCGGTCATAGTTATATAGATCCCAATGTAGTGGAAAGATTTTTATTGCCAAGAAGAAAACATGGGAAATTTTGGCTGGTATAGTTGGCTACAAGAGACAAAGGAAAAGTTGTTGATTTGGTTAAGTCATGTCCAATGGGCATGAATGGGTTGAGTACCAAGGCAGACTTGAACATATTACCTTTGGGTTCATATGATTGATTAATCGGTATGGATTGGTTGGACCAACATCATGTTGTCTTAAACTGTCATAACAGGGCATTCGCTTGTCTGGATGAAAAAGGAAATATGAGGATAGTCCAAGGAATTCCCAGGGTTGTAGCTATCATAGAAATTTTTGCAAGGAAGCTGATGAAATGTTTCAAAATGGATGTTAAATAATTATATACATCTAGCAAAGGGGGCATATGTGCATCCTTACAATATGCTAGAGATTGGCTATGCAATTCAAGTTTAAGACTAGTGGGAAAAGAGAAGAGAAGGGTACAAGAAACCTCAAGTACTAGGGTAGTCAGCCAGGAAAGGGATGAAGTAGTTTAGTTGAAAAGTAAATGGATGCTGAAGAATCCAAGGTATATAAAACCACATGTGTTGGAATTGTAATTCGTCCAAGTATGAGTTGGGATAGATAGATCCAGAAAATAAAAAAAAGTTGAAAGTTAATATCAACTTAGTATTAAGATGGAAAAGCAAAGGCATCCACGCGTGATTTGGCTAGAAATTTCTCAGGTAAAAAATAATCATGCATGGTGATTACAGTGAGAGAATAAGAAGATTCAAGAATCCAAGAATAATTGAAGACTTTTGGGTTCAACAAGGAAATGTGATACAAGGAGAAAGAAGTTGTTGCAATTACTATAGCATCAGTTATGTTATGGCTTGTTGGGAGAACCATAAAGAGAGAATGCTTGCATGTTGATAATGTTGTTGCATACGTAAGGAGGAAAAAAAAACTAAAGTGTTGGCTATAAGTCCGATAAAGAGGCATGAAAGATTCTACTATCATCATCTAACCAAATAACATCAAATTTTTTTAATGGCAGCTATGTAGGTAAGTATTTCTTGGGAAATTATGTTGCATAATTGTCGAAGGGGAATTTAGGTGAGAATTTCCCTAAATAGAATTTTATAATACACAATATGGTATTATTTAAATGCATTAACATGAATAAAATATCACTAGGTGTGGTAAAGGCTAGAGGCCTAGTATATATATCAAATCTTTTAGGTTTAGAATGCACACACTCATATAGTAACATGTCATGTTATTTTGGTTATGGGGTAATAACCAAGGAAATAAAAGATAAGAACTTGTTATAGGAATGATGCCAGGAAAACTAGTCATGCATGAGACCAGGACATGGTTGGAATGGTAAGGTATGGACATGGAAAGTTTATATACAACACGAATACCCAAAATCTTCCTATCCTTAAATAATACTTGGAGTGCAACATTTTTTCTAACACTAATGCACACCACAGAATTATATTCTTGGTGTAGTGTTTGGGTCAGAAAGGAAGGAATCCTAATAATCGAGAATACAATGGGAAGTGTGTGGAGAAGGTGTCAAGACATTGGCTAGATTTCCAATTTATAGATGGTGAGATACATGACTTAGATAAGGATCATTCTAAAAATCAATGAAAAGGTGCATTGAATAGATACACATTGAGAGTTGCACCCATGCCTAGTAAGTGGGAGAGTTGCACTTAGGCATGGTAGAATTGTATACTTAAATGCATTTGTTGAATGTGTTTTTTGAGTGCATCATATATATTATTGCATGGAAATAATTATACTAACGACTGAAGTGTTGCTAACTCATGGATTTGAGGACATTTTAGGAGTTGTTAGACATTGCAACAGGAAATTTGCAAGTCAAGTAGTCACATGAGCATTGACTACATAAAATTTTGTGTCCAGAAAAAAAGAAGTAATGAACTTATTGATATTAATTATGAACAAGCGTATGCATAGAATGATAATTCATTTTATCTAATAATTTTTTTTGTAGTTGTGATTGAATTGATTAGTGTAGACAATTCTAAGATCATGTTATAAGGCTTTTGTACATATTGCAATAAAAGTATGATGTACATGAAATACTGACATTTTTTCGGTTGAATGCAAGATAGAAGCATTGCAAGAAAAATGGTATTCAACAGGGTGCTTGCTAAAATACAGAAGGAAGACTGCATCCTATTATCGCAACAATGAAAAATTATGAAATGAAATTTCATATTTTGGGAAAAGTTGAATTCTTTATGAAATAAGTTTGAGTTCTAAATGAATTATTTTATGTTCTCTCGTGATGATTGCATGTGTGCGATGCAGATGAGATAATATTGGTCAAAGTTGGAATGCTGGAAGAACAACTACTGTTGGAGACATTGAAGCCCTTTAATGGAGAATCTTGGTGAGAGGTTCTGGTAATGGGTTGGCGCTCTCCTTGTGTTTGAAATCCTTGGAAAGATGGATTGTTGATGGACTGTGTAGCAGTGAAAGGATTCTTGAGCTTGGAAGGGTGAGTGCACCAAGGAAGAGGCAACTCGAGAATGTTTATGGCATGGTAGCTACCATAAGGAGGGTGTGTCAAATTGAACAGTGAGATGAATTATTTCCTGAAGTAGCTCTATGGAGTAGATAAAATGACTTCCATCTACAGTATGAATAACCAAATAGGTTCTTGAATTTAGAGCACCGGGTGAATAACAAGTTTCCAATTGAAAAAAACTGGAGCTTCTTGAAGAATTTTGAATTATACATGGTATATAGTGCACTGATGACATTGCATAAATAAGGGGAGGGGATTGTAATATCCCAAGGCTAAGCCTCTCTTGTAATTGTGTATTGTAAACATGTTTGATAGGCTGGTGAGCCAAGTTATTATAAGCTAGGAGGCTTATGATATGATTAGGCCAGTGAGCCTAGATGAAAATGCCAATGTGCTTATTTTTGTATATGTAACACTCATATCATTAATATAATACATCATTGCATGTAGACCGACCACGATAAATGAGGATGGGGGACTAAGCTCCACTATGAAGGGAAATGGAAGGGGATAAGAGGATAGGGGAGGGGGTTAATATTGAGGGATTGTCTCCAAAGTAATATTATAATATATTCCTAAAAGGATAAGGTTTGGACATAACCTTTCATCCTAAGTTCTTTTGGGAAGAGGAATGAATCCCAAGTGGAGGGGAAACGAGCTCCTGGAGATCCATGTGTCATCCAGGATGCATGCAAATATATGTGGAGAATTAATTTGTTTAGGGGGATCTTGGCCCCATTCACTCATGCATATAGCATGCACACAGTCATCATTTTTCCGCCATTGTTGAACCCTCTGCCATCATGAACCTCTGTAACTGCACGCTCTGGTATTTTGTTGAGTCTGTACCCTACCTTACCCGAGTTCTGTTACTACCTTCACATGTGTCCATAACCGAGTTATTGTTGATGTTGACACCTTACTGGATTGGCTTAGGAGTTGGAATGAAGAGGCAGGTTGTTAGGCTCGTGGATGGAAGAAGCAAGTTGCCAAGCCTGTGAGCTACTCTCTCCAGGTGAGAGAGTTTGTTGTGATTGAAGAAGTAGGTTGTCAAGCCTGTGAGAAACTCTCTCCAAGTGAAAGAAGTTGTTGGGGAAGTGAGTTCTCCTAGAGGGAGCCAAACAATAGTTATAGCGCTATGAGAATTCCTGATCCAACCTATTGCTGAAGCGTTGGAAGAGAAGTGGAGTAGCCAATGGACTATTGGATAGTGAAGATGTATACTTCCTGGGGTGGGGAAGACATGTGGGGAATCAGAGGTTATGAGTTTTGTGTGTAATTTGGCTCCTTGGAGGAAGTTCTTCATGTTGACTGTGCAATTTCCTGTTGTCCTTGCCTAGCCTAGGAATCCCTTTGTCTGGGTGGATTTTAGTCCCAGCTTAGGGGTGACCCACTGCTGAGAGTGATGAGCCACGTGGTTTATGGCTAGGAGGTTCGTGGAAGGTCTACATGCAGTTGGTGTACTTCAATTAAAATATAAGTACCATTTCCATGTTCAGTTACATGTTGTGTATTTATATATGTTGTTAGGTTTATGTTTTTTTCCTGTGAATACTGCATGTATGTTTTTACTATTATTTCTGCATTATGTTGTGTGATAGGATCATGTAAATCATCTGTTAAATTTATATGTATTATGTCTTCCACAAATTTTAATTGAAGGATATTCCAACAGGCCTCTAAGGCTGGAACTTACAAAATAACGGTTTCAGAGCTTGAACAGAGTGGACTTTGGTAACGTGGTCCGGCTTGGGTGGCCAAAGACGTTAAAAAAGGATTAAAGGAAAGCAAACTGTCCTGGAAGAAGTTTGAGAAATACTTTAGAAAGGATTATCTATCATAGAAGTATTATGATGAAAAAATTAAGGAATTCCATGAGCACAAGTTGGGACAACTTACCATGGATGCATACACCAAAAGGTTTATGGAGTTGTTGAGGTATGTTCCTTACCTCAATGATTAGAAGGAAATAGTGCAACATTTTCTCAGTGGATTTCCATAGTCCTACCAAGACAGAATTGAGTTTGACGAACCCAAGTTAAAAAGAGAGATTATTTAGAGGACCCAATTCCAATTATACATGCATTCTAATGTAGAATTAATATAATTATAAGTAAATAATTAAATTTATGAATCTTTAAACATGAATGCAAGTTGTATAATGAAATTCATCTCAGATAAAATAAATTATAACACATTTCAGTGGAAGAAAAATTGAAAATAACAATAAATCCATACACTAAATTAAGGGAATGTTGCATACACATAAACAACCAAGAAATAGTTATATTTCTAGGAATTATTCACCAAATGGCCGCAAATGAATAGTATTCCACCCAACCATAATGTCTCTATCATAGAGGCTATCCCCAAGCTAGTGCTATGAATCCACAAGGGAAATTCTACAACTTAGCTCTAATATCTCTCACTTAGCCAATTTCCCAAAATTCTCAAGACATTTTCTCACTACAATGACCCGAATAAACTAGCCCTGTTCCTCCTTAGCCCACACAACACCAAGATTGAGATCCCCTTCTCTACTAAATAGTCAATCGAGCTATGCCACTTCCCTCTAATGTTCCATCATTGGTTAGTCAAGGAATCTCTACTACTGGGAACAATATAATTCAATTGTAAATAAAATTTCTCTTTATATCAACAAATATCCATAAATCATGTCATGGTTTTCACATAGTTCATGGTAGTAATATATCACAAACTATGTGTAGAGTGGAAAACCAAAGGTATCATGAGCGAATAAAATTGTATGCCTAAAATCATAGATTATATTTGCATGGTAATAAGAGACCATGTGCTTTCATGAGAATCCTACATATCTCCTTTTAGGGAAACTAATCTCAAGGTAGGAGAATAATTTAATAATCATATGCAAATGTTAGAGGACTTAGAATCAATGATGGGTAGAAATAAAATAATATTATTTCTTCTTAGTCTTGTGGGACCCCTTTCTTCCCCGCTTGTGGACTCATAGCCCCCTTTCATTTCCTTATTTTTTCGTGGTCATTATTTTTTTCGACCAGATATGTCAGTCTTATAACTATGTCATCATTACATATTCATTCACAATCTAGGGGTCAAAACTAAGGTATTGCACCACCATTTGTCATGTTTTTTTGTTTGTCATTTCCCCTCCAATATATATCACTTATAGATTATTGATGCATCATTCTATGAAAAGCATTAATGTGTCCAATTCAAGTATGTAAACCAAAACACAATTCTTACAAAAAAAAATCACCACCCATTGCAAAAATCATTCCCACCTTCAAAATAGTGTTTGGTACTAGTGAAATCAAATAAATTTCCCTTTTTATGTTTTTTTCTAAGGTTATTACCCTCCTTGACAACCACTTAGTCAATTGTTTATAAAGTTATTAGTTTGAAAATGGTTCTTATTATTCCTTGCCATGGGACTATAGCAATGAGTTTGCTTTTGATGTGACATTAATTTGTTTTTGAACATAAATTTATGTATGCAATGTAATGTTTGACATAGGAAAAAAATATATATTTTTGGATATAATAAAAATATTTATGTTTCTCATTTCTAATTGGTTGATAGAATTGAAGTGTTATTGCTCCCTTCACGTCTTTCAATATGTAGAATTAATTACATAATCAATGAATTTCACCAATCACCACATCTAGATATAAAAAGTTGTATTATGTACTTATTATTATGTATTATTCCTCATTGTTCCTATTTTTAAAAATGGGGATAAAAACATTCCCTCTAATTATAGGACCATTATGATTAGCCCGATTTTAGCCAAGCTTTATGGAATTATTTTGGAAAAGAGAATTAGCATTTGGCTAGAAAGTCACGGTAAAAGAGCTAAAGGCCAGGCCGGGTTTAGGAGATATCATTCAACTGTGGGCCAT
>JASDQU011403598.1:33407-58806 GCA_032191745.1 Picea mariana
CCAAACATTATGGTATGAGCGTAATGAGTTATTTTAGAATGTTCGGGAATACCTGGTTCAGCAAGAACATTAACAGCCAATAATATCAACACCACGCTCATCGCCATCGAAAAGTCCCATCTGCCAAATCTGTTTGTTTCCATCGTCGCGCCAATTTTGAAACTTTTACAGTGTTCAATTCTGACGCGGACATGTGCCTATTAATTCTTGCAAGTTCATATAAAATAACAAGGGAGCGCGTTGGAAGCCTGGGAAACTCAGGACGCGGAACCTACCGTGGTCAATGTAGAGGCCATAGTCCTTGGCGGCCACATATTCAAACATCGTAAGTTTTAACATTTGAATCTTACAAGTTCATATAAATCAAGGCAGGTTATTAGGTGACAAGTTCATATGAAATGATTGGATGACGTAAATATTTATTATAATAATATTGTGAAAAGTGAAAACAGCAAAAGACTTCAAAGTTTTTGACTAATAAAATATCAGATAAATAAGATTTAAAATTTAAAATTAATTATTATCTTTTCAAACTTTAGATAAAAAAGTATATATTTTATGGTCAACTATAAACTAATAAAAAATCAATTCTAACTCAACACTACATACCATGTTTATTAACAAATATAATAACAAAATAAGAGATTAAAAACCTTTACAACAAAAAAATTTGGAAATTGAAATCTACCATGAGCAATGTAGAGTGCATAGTCCTGGGCGGGGACATATTCAAGGTCTTTTTGTCATCCTAAACTTTCAACGTTCAATGCCACATATTCAAGGTCTTTTCGACATTATAAATTTTCAACTTTCAATGAAAGTTTGTGTTGAATACATTAAAACTTTCAACGTTCAACGACACATATTCAAAGTCTTTCCAACATCATAAACTTTCAATGAAAGTTTGTGTTGAATACATTAAAACTTTTTATGTTGCCCATATAAAGTCAATATTCGAGAAGCAAGGTTATAGTGAAGAATTTTTAATTGATATAAATTCTCTAATGAATAAAATAATGTTGCTTCACGGATTCAACATTCATTCTACCATTTTTAATAGTTAAAACAAGAGGAGGCAGAATACGTGACACGCATGGAAGCGATAGAAAAAAAAAAGTGGGGGAAGACACGTTATTTTTTCTTTTCCACTTGGGTGAAGAGATCATGCTCATAACCCCATAAGACGGGAAAGGAAGTTGGGACGAATTTTTGAGGAACTTGTCGAATGGGAACCCTAATTATGAACATTGGCGTGTTATTTTGTCTTAGTTAGTCTGAATGTTGGTAGTTCTTTCCTACATGGTCAAAATTGTGATTTTATTTTTGCTTTACTAATGGGTATAAGAGTTAATCATAAAGTTGCTAAATAAATAAAATATTATTTTGAAAAAATTACATTGTATTTTTGTGATATGGAGAAAGGATATTATGAAAATTTTTAATGGTGTGGTTTTAATATCTTTTGGAGATTAAATGAAGTATTATTGTGAATTATATAATTAGAAATGTTGTAAATGAAATTAGTATTAAATAAGTATTAATTTTAATCATGTTATGTTTAGAGCAAGTAAATGATTGAAATCATTTTTTTTTTAGGAATAATCTCTAATTATAAGATTTTTAAATACATAATATGAGATTGTTATTCAATTGAGACCTTGATTTATAAATAGAAAATAGAGAGAACATGAAATATCTTACAGTCTAAGTCAATCTAAATATATCTAATTTAACAATAATGAATAAGAGTTCAGACTCTAACATAGTCATCATCTTTAAAAAGTTTTGATCTCCAAGCTTTGTAATTGAGGGTGTTGCTTCATGAATTTACATCTTCCCATGTGGCTCCATTTGGAAGCATATTCTTTCACTTGATCAGGTACTTCATAATGGTTTTAATCCAAAAAAAAGAGAATATTGATCTATAACTACTCCTAGTTTAAGAATAAATTTTCATTCTTCATCTAATTTTGGAAGCTCAATATGTGCTAGAATAGTCTGTCCAACAACCCTTTTCAGGTTGGAGGCATGGAAAGCCTTATGAATGTGTGATGAGAGAAAATGTAACCCATAAGCCACTTCTCCAATCTAAGACAAAATGACTGACTCACAATTCTCTCGACAAAACCTCAAAACATATCTCTTTGCTAGAGCCTTTGTGAAAATATGTGTAACTTAATCTTTTGACATGCAAAACTCTAAACATATCTCTTTGTTATTCACCAATTTGAAAATCATGTGAACTTTGCAAAATAATACCATACCCATATAATCTTTGATTATATATATTCCTAAAATCTATATAAAAAACCCTCCATCATAATTCATATTTTCATATTATTTAATTACTTTCTCATATTATATTTATTACTAAAAACTATATAAATGACCCTCCATCATAATTCATATTTTTATATTATTTAATTTCTTTCTCAAAAGACATAAAGACAAACTTTTATATAGTAATATAATCTTTGATTATATATATTCCTAAAATCTATATAAAGGACCCTCCATCACAATTCATATTTTTATATTATTTAATTGCTTTCTCATATTATATTTAGTCCTAAAACCTATATAAAAGACCCTCCATCATAATTCATATTTTTATATCCATAAAAACAAACTTTTATATAGTAAAATATTTATCCATATTCCAAGACTTTGGTAAGCTAAAGGCTGTTGTAAAGTCAAAGTGGCCTATATTTCCATAAAAAATAAAAAAACTTAAAAATAAATGTCGAACATCCAAAGGTAGTATAGGAGTTTTTGAAGGCGGATTTACGAATGTGTTTTGAACCTCCGAAATAAGTCCAACTTTGACACATGCATTCAAAGTGGTATGGTGGTATCAGAGGGTGAGATCGAAGTTAAATAATGGGCACATTTGTCCATCAAAATAATTGACACCCATCAATTACATGGTTAAATTAAATGCGTGGCAGTTGTGTGGTTTTCCACAGGGTATGCATAGTATATGTGTGTGAAGCCTGCTAGATGCTACAAGAAGTTCTTTTATATGTTTTATGAGAAGGATGCTTTGTGTATCGAGGTCTACAGAGCTTCGTCAAAACCCGATGGAGGTGATCCAGAACTGGGGTTTGATGAGATGGTGGCTCGAGTGATCAGGTTGATGAATACAAGAAGGGTAATAATACTGGACGGTTTTATGGCAGTGATTATGTTGTCTCCAATGGAGACTTTGTTGCGAATCAGCTTATGCATTTGGACAAAACCTCATCTGGAACTGATAAGCTCTTCTTTGGATTGTCCCTGATTGTGACCTTGGAAAATAAGTGCAGGAAGTCAAGGATATAAGTATTTGTGGAGTTGTGGTAAAAAATGGCAATATAAATATCTAGGAAAGTGGTATTTCAGCGCCTGCTTGTTCATCACCCACAGAAGATTTTGACGAGGATGAGAAATTTTCCCGGTTGCTCCAAGAAGAGGAGAAGTAGAATTCTCTGAGGAGCCAACAAAGGGCCCTAGTGAAAAAGAAGAAAGTTTAGCAAAAGAAAATGAAAACGAGATTGCCAATGATTATCTTTTGCTTGCAGTCTACAAGTCTGAGAATGAGATGGATGAATATGTTTTCTTCGATGATGATACTCCAATTTTATCCGTTGAAGACCTTCCTCATAGTATGTTTGCATGATTGGTCTCTGTACAATTTTGATTCAAGGTTTGTTCCACTCGAGCTTCTTCCCATGTTGCCAAATATAGAGGCCAATGTGGAGGTTTTTTGGTTCATGAATTTTTGGTCCAGGAATAATATAGAGTATGTTTCGTTTAGTCCATTTTTGCCAGCAACACTAGTTTTGATGGAATGGTTGGCTTGCAAACTAGACTCTGTAACTTATAATGATGTTGAAGAGAATATTATAAATGTTTAATGCGAATCTTTGCAAAAGAGGCACCAGCAGTTGCTTGGAGGTCTCTCATGGATGGGGATGCAGATGGTGTTATGGTTCCAGGTGCATTTGGTGATCGTGGTGTGCTAGGGAAAATCCTTGCAGCAAAATATACTCGATAAAATAAAATCCCATATCTTGGAATTTGCTTGGGAATGTAGATTGTTGTGATTGAGTATGTTCATTTTGTTTTTGATATGTAAACTATCTATTATGGATATTTTACTATACAGTTTGTAATAACATATTTGGAGAAAACCCAACTACAAGGTGAGGTTGGTTGGGCTGTTCTCTTTTCTTCAAATGCAAATACAAAGAAGAGGCACTTTCTATGGAGTTGCATTTCAAACTATGGCATGTATAGTTTCTATAGAATCTCTCCTCCTTTGTTATGCTAAGAGAATACTATTCTCATATGTTTTTCTTAGATATTGAACAAGATACAATGCAAAAGAATGGAACCCCTTCTCCTCCTAGTGACCCAGTATTTAACATAGTCTGATAGTCATCTAGGGTTAGGGAATTGACTTCCTCAACCTTCAATTAGTGGTTGGGTTTGGACCTTATAGAATGTTCTAGAAAATACACTATGTGGCTAGCTCCACATGTTTAAGTAGTTGGGGCCGATGTGGCATCCATTCACACCATGGTGATCAATACAGTAGGTCGACTTGCAGGAGGCATAATTTTCACATATGAACTTCGATTGAGGCGATTCTTGCATCATTAGAAAGGTCTCCACGTGTAGAATATAGTTGGAGGCCTTGTAGTAAAATTTGGACCACAAAAATGTTTCCCTTTGCCTCAAAATGGCTCTGGAATATTTTAGATGGTTTTTTTTTACCCAAATTTCCAAATTGGGACCAACCACTAAAATGGCTCTACAAGTTGATTCCTCCAAAATTTTCACCCATAAAGCATCGAGATAGATCACAAATAATATAACACTCCAATCCAGAGCATACCTCCCCATTTAGGGAGGATTTTTGTCCCCAAAATCTTTATGTGAAGAAATTTTTTCTCTACCTTCTCCTTGGAGTACCACTTTTCTTTGCCTAGAAGTTGTCCTTTCAACCCAATATGCCAAAGGTCATGCTGCCCCTATCTTGTAGTTTTGGACCGCTTCTACAAAACTGTGTTATCTGTCAAATTTGGATAAGCACATAGTTCTAAGTCCTCTATGGAAGGTGGGACCAACTCCTCTTCCTAATCCAAGAAGAAAGGCTTGTAGAGTTTGAGATTCTCCACATTCACTACTAAGTAATTGCACATGTATGGAGGTAGACTGAGTTTGTAGGTGTTATCTCCCACCTTTCTCTAATATCTTTAAAGGTCCATACTGTAGAGCCTTGATCTTCTTACTATGACATTGTAGTCTTTCCTTATTAAGTTGTAACTATACTTTATCTCCCACTTTGAATGACTTTTCGGTGTTTTGGTAATCATGTTTGGCCTTGTATTTTTCCTATGACTTATTCAACGTCTCTTGTAATTGTAAATGGATCTACCTAATATTCTCAACAATTTTTTCTACTCGCAACACATCTCCTATGAGGTCCTCCTTCACTCCTCCTTGTTTTCTATATACAACACCCAAGGGTGAAGGTGGAAATACCCAAAACAAGTTTCAAAAGGTTACTTACTAGTAAAAGTGTGCACTTCTCTATTATAAGATTGTTGTATGTAAATCAGATTTTCATACTGGATCTTAGATTCTTCTAGTTGTAACCCATCAAAAGATGCACCAAAGTCTTGTTGACAACTTTTTTTTTCCCATTTTTTTGTGGATGGAATACTGTAGACCTCTTTAACTTAGTGTCCATATTCTCCCACAATTTAGTCCAAAATGTACTAAGAAATTTGGTATCTTTGTCTGAGATGATGCTCCTTGGTATCTGTTGGCTACCCAACTAGCACCTTACTTCATTGTCATTTGAAATACACAATCGTTTTTTTTACTCACTACCCAATATGTATATTCATCAGATTGACAAATTTTCTTTTGTAAAAGTATGTTGTTTTCCAATCAATCTTGCTTAAATGCTTTCTTATCATTTTAATGAGAGTATGTTTGTGTAACTTAATGATTATTTTCCCTCTTTAATTTCATGACTCTGAAGCATGAAATTGAAGCTTCTTTTCCTGCAAATCGTTGATCAAACTCTGTCGATAATATCTCCATGAATGAATCACAAATTATCGTTTTTGTTTTAGCTAATCTATTGTGCAGGAATAAGGTTTTGTATTATGTTTTGTGTGAAGGATCAACAACCCAAGTATAATTCATTTCCTAAAATATAAACTTCAATTAGAAATCTATGAGATTGATTTAAATAAACTTTTTAAACTAAATTTGAGGGTCAAGTCTAGAGTAAAACTTTGTTCAAAACTAATGATAAACTAATGAAAAATGATTTTATTAAAACCTACCCCTATCTAAACAATCTCAACATATTTTTCAATCTTTCCAAATCATATCACGACATACTCTTTAATGATATTCCTACACCCTAGCCCGACCTTTTGGTTGTCTGCGAAATCAATACCTTTTACCATGATAATGTTCGCAAATTCAAGTCAGTGGTTCATGGTAGGTTGTGAGGATTACATCGGTATATCTACTTCGAACCCTTTTGTCCTCTGTTCTACGGGAGATAATCAAGATTTCAAGTGTGAGATGGTTTTAGGACGTCCTCAACTCCTTCATTTTTTGTTTGTCATCATGTATGTCAATTAGACCTCCCTCATTACTTATGGGTTTAGCCTGTTGTGTCTACAATGTTTTCACCTTCACAAAATCTACATCCCCATCTTCTAGTTTACCTTCGTTGTTAACCCTTATCGAAATCTTATGTCTCCTATAGTGAGAATAGAGCCAAATGGGTCACAAATGTTGCTAACTAATGATAACGCAACTAATAGACTCTCCCAGGTCGGTTGGTTAGGGTTTTATATAGTCGTTTAAAGGATTCAACATAGAAGTAGCTAGAGAATTTTCCAAAACATTTGATGGTACCAAGGTTAAGGTTGGGGATGTCCAGTTGCAGGTTAATGAGGAATTTATTGCTCTGATAATGGGTCTTCCTTACTTAGGGGATAACTGGTTCAAAAACATGAAAGTGAACAACATCCCATGGCAGTCTTTGTTGGCATCAAAGAAGTCACGATATCACATAAAGGGTATGCCATTAGAACTCTTACATACCAGATGGCACAATCTCATGTTAATAATTAAACAGTTTATTACTTGTGAGGGACACTATGGGATCGTTTTCTATTTTCATATACGATTGCTCATGAATAATCAGGGGTTTCATTTAAACCTACCCTTCTATTTACATAGGAGCCTGCAAAGGATGTCTAAATTTTACCAATGGCCGAGTCAAAACCCTAAAACTAGTTTGTTTCATCATGGTCTCATTCGTACCTTAGTTGAGTTTCATCTTACTAGTATAGGGGACAATTGGGAAAGCTTCCTGGTAAGAAATCAATTCTTACCCCAACATAGTGACCCTATCATCAATTTAACTCAAGATACCGAAGAGTCCTTCTCTCCTCAGACTTTGCCCCAGGAAGTTCATATTGAAATCCAAATTCATGATGATCCCATTATGTCGCTCGATGAACAAACATATGTATTACCTGTAGCACGAATGGCACCAAAAATAAAAGTGGTTTTTTCCCAAAAAGTCCATAGAAACCATCCTTAGTCATTTAATGAACCAATCATTGGGTGATGTTGATCACCAGTCGTAGCCCATGGGTCCAACGATTAATGAGAAAACCAAGGAGCAGGGTACACGAACCGAGCAGTTATGATATGTCTGTGAAATCAATTTTAAAAATAAAAGAATTGGTCGCATTATGCCCAGAATGATTAGAAATAGACATAGACAAAGGACAATCCAATTAAAACAACAAAAATAGAGGATTGAGGTTCTTCAGAAGACACAAGTGCAGACTGTGAAGAAGACACTCCCATCTAGTATGAATTTGTTTCAAATTTACCCCCTTTCCTTCAAAATTGTGAAGGGTTCTCAAGAATTCAGGTTGATTTAAAAGCCAAAATTGTGCAAGAAAAACCCTTAGATGCAGGCCAACAATAGTCAATCCCAAATTTTGAACCTGAGTGTTATCGTGATTTCCTAATGTTATCCCCGATTTCTAAGGATAACTAGGAGATCATGTCTCAAGGCCCACAGGTCCTAGACATGGAGTACCAAGAGCAGGATTCACCTGAGCATAGCCCTGGAGGGCCCATCCTTTTCTTCTTTCATCAGATTCATCTTGTCAGCAGCAGTAGCATCCATCACCGTCGGCTTGGTCTTGTATCAGAGAAGGCTCTTTCTCCATAAGGTAATTGGTTCAGGTATCATGGTATGTGTCACTTTTGATCATTATAACCTTTGGATATATGCATCTAACTCCTTTTATCTCTGACGATTGCTTGGATCTTACATTAACCCACTTGACCATGATTGGGGAGATTGACAGGGTGTCCTAGCAACCTGTACTCATGGGTTTTGGTTTGCCACCAAGGGGATTTCTAAAGAGCCATCATCCGCTCCCATTATACTACCACTCTTTCATCTTATCTCCCGCTCATTTATCCCATTCCCCTGTCCGGGCATTTGATTGACCTGTTTGTAGGGTTGCACCTTATCTAGTGGGAAGAAGGGACTAAAGGCCCATAAGGTAAAAGCAGTTGGTAAAAGATAAAATCCTAGAAATAAAACCTCGAGATGCCTCGCCCAGGGATCCCTGAGAAGGCAATAAAAATCCTCTCAGCAAGAAACAAGAGGGACCCGAAAAATAATAAACAAGACCTAGCCAAGAGGATAGGGGGTCTCATCACGAGCCAACTTATTAGATTCATGGGTACCTAACAGTATGACATTGCCATTATTTGGTTACCACGCCAGGGTAATGACCTTTGGTTGCATGGTTAAGGGAAATGGGGTCTCATCACGAGCCAATCTTCTCATCTTTGTGAAAGTACTTGTGGGTAACACTATCAGCTCTGGTCACCATGCCAAGGCAGTGTCCTCTGGTTAGACCTTGAATAAAAAGAAAAAGAAGAAGAAAAGAAAATAAAGAAAGAATAAAGGCAAGAACGGGCTTGGAAAAATTGCATCTGTGATGTGTACAACTCGCCTTCTACAAAGGCACCCACAGATAACATTATGCATCCCTGTCTCTCACTCTACCCACTTGTCTGGACATCCACTAGCCACATCATCTCGTTTACATGGCTTGGATGGAACCTTTTTGGGAACTTCCGGTCTCTTGTGGATACTAGCCCAATAGGATGTCTTGTCCTTTTCCGATCTTGTATTATGGATTTTTGTAATGTCTTTGAGCTGTTGAACGATGTATCAGGGTTTTATGCATATGTTTGATAAATATTAATGATGAAATGTGATTGACATTGCTATGATCCCTGTGACTAATGAGCCCATGGAGGGCATAGTTTTTTATGTGCAGGACCATGCCTGACGGACAGGTACCACTTGTACCGATACACATGGGGAGATGATTAGTTCAAACCTCCATGGGGCTGAAGAGCCCATCAGATGGTTGTTGATACCCCGTCAGAGGGGCAGAGACAAGACAATATTTGACCAAGGTTTTTCATCTGAGAAGAAGAGGACGTTTCACCAAAGGCACTTTGGCAGAGCCCGGACTAGGGGGAATGACCCTTTTTAAGTGGAACATTGGCCTTGGAAGGCTCATAGCATCCCCATCCTTGCCATGACGTCATCCAGCTTCATGGTCATTCTTGGAGGCAGACTGGGCAGCAATGGCACGTGTGGCATGTTGGATAAGCCCCTGAGGGGGCTAATGTTTTTCTCATGGATGTCTCACCTTCCCTAAAAGGGGCTAGCGCCTCCCTTGAAGGGGATTTTACCTTTATTACAGCTCAGTTAGGGTTTTAGTTTGACAATTAATGTAAAAACAGTATTTTGGTATTGTCGACCATTTTTTATGACCTAAAATTAATTAAGGTCATTGATACACTATATATTGAGGGTTTTCACTCTCATTTTGACAGAAAACACAACTCACTCTCCTAGCGAGATCTGATTTTTGTGCCCTTGTTGGGTATTTCATCTTTTTGAGTGAGGCGCACTTTTTGAAGGAAGGCTTTTCTTGGCATTTTTTTCATTTCTCTTGAAGGAAGGTTTACAACTAGGGTTTACAATGTTATTTCATCATGATATGTAAGTGTGTTTTCTGCAAAACTTCTTAATTGAATGGTTGTAGTCTTATATTCTTGCATTTATTATAATTTTTGTTGATTTTAAAACCCTAGGGGACAAACACACAAGTAGGTCGTTGTCTCATGTCCCCTAAAAGAGAAATTCTCAGCCATTGAAGAAAGAAGGAAGATCCTAGCTATTGCTACACTCTTGTTACTTCTTCCCCTGTGCTAGCCATACCTTTTAAAGGTCAAGAAGGAGGAGACATCCCAGGCCTAGGTTATCTACACCTAGGTTCGTCCTGCTTCTAGGGTTCGGTGATAGGGGCCTTTGCAACACTCTCCTTTACCTCACTCTCGTGTCTTGATTCTAGTCATTTTGCCAAGATAAACCTAAGGAAGGAGGAAAGAGCATGAGGCCTTGCTTAAGCAACATTGGAGTGAGCCTCTTTCCCCTAGGGTTTTGATTCTGGGGCCCTGCCATTGCAGCACTTCAGAACCCTTCCCTCTAGTCCTTAGCCTTTTCTCTTCAACCTTGCGTCCTCTCTTGAATTGACTCCATTTACCCTTAGGCACTGATCTTAGGTCTCCAACATTGAAGTGATAGTGGTCAAACAAACTCTTAAAACTCTTATAATTTGAAACCCTAACTAACTATTAACCTTAACAAGGATGACGTCATTCTTGGTTATTCCATCTTGACGCAGTGTTTTTTCTTTATAAGCAATTAGATGGTGTTTGAATCATTTATTGAGTAAGGGATTGATTAGATACACTGTTTGCTGCATCATCTTGATATTTATTGATGAATTGATATTGTTCCATTGCTATTATTGATAAACGTTGATCCCGTCAATATCTATTGTCATAATTGCTAATATATTGATATCAGATAGTTGTATGAAGTACTAACCCATTGAAACATAGACTGCATGTATTGTTTTGTAGTTGCTTTGTTCCAGGCATGTGTTCTCATTTGGGCCTACACTTCATTATTGGTTGTTTAGTCGGACTATCTGCTCTTTGTGATAACCTCTGAGGAGGGAATTTTACTTTGACCTTTATACCTTAGCCTCTTCAAAACCCCAGGTTGTCAGGGACGTCTCCCCTGGGCCTAACCTCCCTAAAGAGAAAGAACCTCCCCATTGAGGTGACATTGGGTGGGGTAGGTTCCTGTTACACCAATTTGGCCTCTATCTTCTAGCCTTTTGACCAAGATACAAATTGTGCGATAACACCTAGCATGGGCTCAAAGGTACTATGTGGATGTCCCATATTTGCAAATGCATCTCAACCAGGTAATTAGACAAAATTAGGAACTTGAAAGGGATAACCAAAAATTAAAGATTGAAACACAACAAAGCATATCTCAGGCAAGTAAAAAGCCCAATAACTCTGGAGATATTATCATTAAAAAATCAACAAACGTTAATGTTATTATTGGATAAAAAATGCACACCTCTTCATTCTCGAATGCTTAATTAGGTAACGAAATTTATGGTTTTAGTTCTGTTGAATTTGTTTTATTTAGCATTAGTTTTTTTTTATTGTTTTTAGACTAGCTACAAAATCAAAGATTATGTAGCTAGTCTTAAATTTAGTTGATATGATTTTAATTAAATTTGTATTTTTATTTCAGGTCTCAAAATGAACTGAAAGATACCCTATGTGTTGCCTGGCTAGTGGAGATCATGGAGTGTTGTGTTCAATATTAGAATCTATCTCAAAACATTTGATGATATATTTTTTTAGTTGTTATAACAAACTTTGTATAAGTTGTTATAAACATTGTTATTATAATCTTCGATTAGGATTTGATTCTTCAAACTCTCTATTTTTAAAGATTTATCTTTATCCCATGGATATGAGAGTTGATCATTGTGGTGTTAAAATACTCATTTTTTTTTTTTAAATCAGAGATGGTGAAAATTCTGGGAAATGGACCACTGATTATTTTTTGAAGAATATGGAATTATACCTTACTTAAGGATTTATCCCTGTAAGTCTAACGGTTTTGTTTTCATTATAATATCTTTAATTATGGTTCATATTCTTCGAGTAATTGATCATGGATTCATTAAAAATTAGCTTTAGTATGTTTTGTCAATACATTGTTAATTGTTATCATCTATATATTAATTATGTCAACCTTTAATAGTCCATTATCCCCAAATTGTTTATGTCCTTGTGATTATATCAATTGGATGTGAATCTTGAACTATACTGATTTTATGCATATACTTCGAATTTGCAAAGATCTAATTTTTCAATTGAAATTATTTTCTTATTGTCAATGGTCTATCATATCTTCACCAACGATCAGTTGCAAAAAAAAAAGTTGTTCTTTTTGCATTATAAATGAGATTTAAATTGTTAGTTGAAGTGACTTTCTTCAGACACTTTCACAGTCTTAGAATTTCACAACCCTCTGCTATAGATTTCTCTTAACATACAGGTTGTTGGAGCAGCTCTATACAGGAAGGCACGACCAAAATTTGTCTTTTAATATTGGCCAGTTATAGGTTAGTGATTTTTCTTCTTTTGTTGTTTGATTTATATCATTTTTGTGAATGTAAATCAACATTTAAGCTTAAATGCTTTGTTTATTTAGGTCAAAACATTATCGCTTACATTCATTTCTTTTCTCTTTTAGTTTCAAGGTTAAAATTAGATTAGTATTATGTTCTAGATCTATTTACATTCTTACCTGATATTTGGTTCTCTTGTACACCATTAGTTTACAAGGTTTCTTGTAAATCTTGCACATGTCATATTTTTATATTTTGTATATAAAAGTGTGATTCGTGAATATATGTATATAGTAGGTCTTCATTAGTGAATAGTTAGTTTTATTTTCGTAGTTTAGATTAGATCCCCTCATCGGCTAACGAAGTCGTAAAACCCATCAAGGTGAGTTACCTAAAATGACTTAGGTTACTTAGACAACCTCAGACTGGAATTTCCCTTCTAGTTGACGAGCGTTCACAAATGCCCGTCAACAAATGGTGCTAGAAGGAGGGACTGAAATATATTAATGACACGTGGAGGTCAAATGACACCTCCTAACAATCGCTCTCCATTTATAACTCATAGTCTCTCAAACTCCACAGTTGTATTTAACACAACCACTACATCTCAAACTGAGCATGTTATTCCACTCGAATAACATTCTCCATTCATTCTCATCGAACCTACGACACCTCTTCCTCAGAGACCCAACTTACAGGAGATTCTCCATAAATCCCACCAATCAGTAATAAGAACTCACGATACTTTGGCAAGACTCAGGGAGCTAGGTGACCAATTACATCAACCTCTTAATTTTTCTGATCAACAGGAAGATCCTCATGTCACTAGTACACCAAATTACACATTGCACGAAATCTTGATCAACCAATCTAAGACGCTTATTCTAGGTTCTGGGGGATCTGGTCTTCCTCCTTCACCACCCGACCCTTCTCTACCTCCATCAAGAGGAGAATCCTCTGACGAAGAAAGTTCATCTTTTGAATAGTCCCAAACTTCAAATAACTCACAAAATTCATCCCATATGGCTAATAAAAAAAATCATGGCAGGCCTTGGCTTGACCAAGATGTTGTTTCCATACCAGGACCACAACATCCTTTATCGAAGCATCCTGAAAATTGGTTGCCCAAGTTTGACCCTAATTCCAAACAGTTGGCTAAAGATCATATAAAAAAAATTATGTTGGTTGTTAGGATTAGAAATGTAGAACATGAATATGTCATGTGCAGGATTTTTCCTTATACCTTCAAGGGAAATGCCTCCACATGGTACTTCACGCAAGAAACTCAAACTATAAATTCCTGGGATATATTTGAAGCCTTTTTTTTAGAAAAAGTTAGAGATGACAAATCCCTTGAAGTCTTAGTTATGAAGCTATCAAGTATGAAGATGAATCACAAAGAAAAAGTTAAAGATTCCAACCAGAGGTTTCTTACGCTAAAAAACAAGATCCCTGCAAACTCTATGCCCGTAGAAAATTTAATCGTTGCTTATTATGATAAATCTTTACATCATACTACAACAATGTGGGTGAAAAGATCCAAAAAGAATACTCTGTTAGAGGATTTTGAAGAAGCTTTTCTCATTGAAAAGGATATGCTTATCTTGAAAGATAACACAAATCCTGAAGTTGAATCAAATTCTTCCCCCAAGAAGAAGATATAAATTCTCACCAAACCACCTTCCAATAAGAAAGAGCAGGAACCCATAGATATGGAAAACTTGCAAAAAGACTTTCAAAAGTTATCCAACCAAGATACAGATATGAAAAGAGTTGTAGAATACGGATCTTCTAGCAAAGGAATTTACCGAACTCCTTTTATAATCCCCCCTCATAATCCTCCCAATAAGCCAACCCCTTCAGCTCAAGGAATGATTTTAGAAGGATTACACCATGATATACAATCCTTTTTAGCTGGAGCTAATAATACTTATGACATTACAGTCGAACAACAAATGAGGTAGAAAATGAGGAGGAGGGAACACCCAATGAAGAATATTCGTCCCCTCCAACTTTTGGACATTTTTTTGACAACATTTTTCAAGCCAACTATGAAACTATGCATAATAATCAACATCCTTATAATATTCGTAGTAAACATCAGCTAAAAGATCAAAATAAATCTGCATCAAATACAAACAAAAATGCAACATAAAAAAAAAAAGAAACAGGCCGAAACATCAAAGAGTGTTTCCCTCTTTGATCTAGACTACGATTCTATTGAGGATTTATGAGGTTAAAAGAAAATATCTCGATCTATTAGATACTCAAATTCCCTTACATTCAACATAAAATGTTACATAGTATAGTTGAAAACAACAATAAGAAAATTGCTCTAGACAAAAGTATAGATGAAAACAACAGTAAGAAAAAGGATACTCCAGACAAAAGTGTAGAAAACCTTGATAAAATATCTTCGGGAGCAGTGAATAAAAATCAACAACCTCTGAATCCTTCTTCCACGCCACGTAAGAGGTCTAACGTGCCACCCTATTAACATTCAAAATCTTTAACATAAATGTACATAATTGTATGGTGGACTCTAGGGCTTCGTCAAATGTGATGCCTCTGTCAGTTTTTCAAAAAATCAATGCTGAATTCAAACCGTTAGATATCAAAATCATTCAGCTTGATAGGACTATTGTTACAGTGGTTGGGGAGATTAAAGATGTTTTGATCAGGTTGTCATCCAATCCGAAAGTGCATCAATTCATTGACATAATAGTAGCAGATATTCCAGAGGTGTATGGTATGTTTCTAAGAAGGGATTGGTCTCAACAACTTAATGGTTATTTTTCTATAGATTGGTCTCACCTATGGTTTCCACTCAATGTCCAGCCTAATAAACTTAGGATCAACTGGGAACGTTATTTAAAATATAGAGTCACAGATTTGAATGATCCCAATGAACCTTTGTTCCAAGTGAGAATGATTTATAAAATCAAGGAATAATACTTTTTTGGGGGAATTTTGCTACTGAAATATCTTTTGTTGCATACCTAGATTAGCAATCTAAAATATCAGTCTACACTCAAGTAGTGGCATCTAATCATGATTTAAATATTGTAAATAGCCATGTGAATGATGAAAGTTGGTCTTTGTACTTTGATGGGTCTAAATCACGTGAAGGAGTCGGTGTCAATTGTCTATTGATAGATCCTAAAGGTAACAAAACATTCATTTCTTGTAGATTAGAATTCGATTGCACAAAAAATATAGCAGAATACAAAGTTCTCTTGCAGGGACTCAAGAAAGCCATCGGCCTTGATGTCGGATGTCTAGTTGTATTCGACGATTTTGAAATTGTGGTCAAGCAGGTAAAAAATTTCATTCACTATGTATCTACTCATCTTAAAAACTACTAGACCGAGGTATGGAACTTGATTAATAAATTTATCTCTTTTAATATAATTTCTATTCCCAGATCTAGTAATTTGAAGCAGATTTATTGGCAAATGTAGCATCAAAATTATTTCCCGCTGAAGGTTTTTTTCCTAATTCATTTCATGTTGAATTGATATTCAGGCCGTCAATTCCAGATAATATCACTAATTGACGGGTGTTTGAAGACAATCAATAGATCATAAACTTCTTGCATATGGAAGACACTTTCCAAGGTGTTGTGATTGATAAAAATACTAACGATGAAAATATCCACGATTTTACAGTAATAACTGATCCACAATCAGTTGAGAGTTCATCTTACGTGGTAAATTCGATCCCTAAATTTGTCATTAGATTAGAAACATTTTATGATCTACACGACAAATTTAAGGGAGTAAAACAAATAGTTTATCGCTGCAATATGAAACTGTAAATTTAGGAACACATGATCAACCCCAGAACATTAATTTAGACACAGGGTGTATGCAACAAGAAAAGTAAACATTTGTTAAACTTTTTAAATAATTTAAAGATATGTTCACTTGGACTTATGAAGATCTAAAAATGTTCGATCCAAACATAATACAACATGTAATCCCCATGAAACCTCAAGCCCAATTGTTCCAGCAAAAATTAAGGAAGATGTACCCAAAGTTAGAACCCACAGTCAAAAAATAATTGAACAAGATATTAACAGCTAAGATCATTTTTCTTGTCTGACACACCCAATGGGTGTCCAATCTAGTCTCGGTAAGGAAGAAGAATGGGGAAATATGACTTTGTGTCGATTTCTGCCACTTAAACCGAGCCTCTGACAAAGATAATTATCTTGTTCCTCCTATGAAACCAATCCTACAACAGGTATATGGTGCTGAAAGACTATCCTTATTGGATGGATTTTCAGGATACAACCAAGTCCCGATGTATCCATTAGATTAGCTTAAAACTACATTTTGGACCCCTTGGGGCACTTATGCTTATCGTAAAATTCCTTTCGGATTAATTAACGTTGGAGCCACTTTCCAAAGGGCCATGGATATTTATTTTCGTGGACTTATAAATCAGTCAGTGGTTGTTTATTTGTATGATGTAATCGTCTTTTCGAAGAAAAAAAAATATCACTTTTCTCACCTAAGGAGTGTTTTGGAACGTTGTCGTAAGTATGACATTTCCTTAAATCCAAAGAAATCATTTTTTGTTGTTGATCATGGAAAGTTGCTTGGTTTTATAGTGTCTAAAAATGGAATGATGATAGACCTTGAACGAATGAAATCCATAGATAATATTCCTCCTCCATCATCCAAAAAATATATGCATTCTTTTCTTGGTAAAATAAACTTTGTTAGACGTTTTGTTCCTAGCTTTTCTGAGATGGTTAGACCCCTACAAAATATGATAAAAAAGGGACGTTGTTTTCAAATGGGGATCACAAAAAACCCAAGCCTTTAACGCCATCAGACAAGCTATAACAAAAGCTCCATCCTTAATGAGTCCTAATTTTTCCAAAGAATTTACCCTCTACACTTCCGCATTAGATAGATCATACGCTGCAGTACTTACTCAAAAGAATGATGATAACAATGAAATACCCATTTCGTTCATGAGTTTTTTCCTTTAAAGGAGAAGAGTTAAACTATCCAATCATGGATTAGCAAGCTTTTGTTGTGTTTAAAGCAGTAAAACACTTTAGACACTATCTATTGAAATCTAGAACTAAAGTCATCATACCATACCATGCAGTGAGAAATCTACTGGTTCGGAAAAAGATTAGGGAGAAGATGGCTCATTGGATGACCTCTCTTCAAGAATACAATCTCGATATTAAACCAACCCAGATTGTTAGAGGTCAAGGTATTTTAAAATTAGTGATTGATTCAGTAAATCCACCTAATTATGACCCTATCTTATTAAATGAAACATTGTCTCATGAAAACCAATTTTTTTGTGTACAAATCACATCAGATTCTTGGTATTCTGACATTAAATTTTATTTAATACATTGAACCACTCCTGAGCATCTCGACCCCAAAAATATAAGGGCATTGAGACTTAGATCTGCTACTTTTCAAATGATTAATGATGTACTTTTTAGAAAAAACAATTGATGTAGTATTATTACGTTGTTTAGAAAAGGATGAATCTGAAAAAGTTCTAAATGAATTACATTCTAGTAATGAAGGAGGTCATTTCAGTGGAAAAAAAACTGTTCATAAAGTTCTCAGGGATGGATATTATTGTCCTACGTTATTTAGTGATGCTCATGATATGGATCGCAAGTGTGCTACATGCCAAAAAGATGCTAGAAAAATCAAGAAACCTACTTTCCCTTTGCAACCAGTGGTAGTTGATTAACCATTTCAACAATGGGTCCTTGACGTTATCGGGCCAATCAATCATGTATCTTCTCTCCAACATAAATACATCCTTACAAAAATGGATTACTTCACCAGGTGGTCTGAATCTATACCTATAAGAGTGGTCAACACCAATCAATTGGTTTCGTTCCTCGAGACTCATATCATTTCACGCTTTGGAATTCCATAATCTTTGGTGTTTGACAATGCATCCTATTTTTCCTCGATGTATTTGAATGTTTTTTCTATGGATAAAGGAATTAAATTGAAGTACTCTGCTAGTTATTACCCTCAAGGTAATGGACCGATTGAATCAACCAATAATAAATTAACTAAAATCCTTAAAAGAAAAGTATCAGAAAATCATAAAAATATACCTCTCTGTACTATGCACTGTGGGAGGATAGGGTTACACCCAAAATAGCCATTGGAAATTCCCCTCTCTTTGGTGTATATGGAATAGAATTCATCCTGCCTCCCAATGTATTTCTACCATCATTACAACTAGCCAAAAAGGTACAGGAAGAAGAGTGCCCTACCCTAAAAAAATGAATAAATGCTCTGCTCAAATTAGAAGAAACTAGGACACAAGCTAAACATAAAATGGATCAACACCAACAAACGGTTAAACGATGGTTTGATGAAAGTTATTCCTATCATCAAAATTTCAATGTAGGAGATTTGGTTTTTAGGTGGGATAAATCACATGAGGAAAAACAAGAACATTCAAAATTCCATAATTTATGGTTAGGACCTTTTATAATTGTTGAAAAACTCGGTCCTAGCTCTTTTCGTCCACAAACCTTAGAAGGACAACCAAACACTTTTCCGGTGAATGTCCAGGTCCTCAAAAAACACTTTGCTTTACAGAACTGAGATCTAACATTTTGTAAATATGGTGTGTTGTCTGTTGTTGTTGTCTTTGATTTCTTTGTTTGAAATTTTTATTTTTATATGTTTATCTGAACCATTCTATTGCTAATCCAAGAGTAATCATCGAAAGGAAGCATTCTTTTCTAGACTTGTCTTGTTCAAAGCAATCTGAAATATTTCAAAAAGGCCTTGATATTAAGATACAACTCAGATAGTCGATTTTCAACTTGATTGTTACTTTCGTTCTATCCTCAAATCGTCTTTGTCAGAGAATTATACCCAGAGATACATTTAGCCTTTGAGGATTACGATGATATTTAGGCTTTTTACATCATCCATATTCTTAAGGAATCACTTTTAAGTGCTTCCCCATCCTCTAAACAATTTCTTAACCAAAATATAACATCTCTAAAGCATGATGAAACCTTCCATTTCTAAAAGAAAATAAACATCATGATCAGTAGTACACTTGCCTTGAAATTAACCTCCAGTATCACCCCAATCTCTTTGTCATTAGAAAATCTCTAATTGTATTATTTAAAGGTGACATAAGAAGGTTGAAAGCACTTAGGTGTGGGAAATGTGTGTAAACCCGTCGGGGTATTGAATAGGCCTACTGGAAACGAGTAAATGCACACATGATACTAAGACAACTTCGTCGGGGTACTGAATAGGCATGCTGGCAGGGAAGCAATGTTGGGTTTGAGAGGTAGAAGGTACATGCTTATAAATCAAATTTCAATGGAAGAATACATCATGTGAACACAACTATTGGATGGGATTAAAGCATTTGAGTGGGTTAAATTGCATCCCTGTCGAGGCTATGGATGCCTGCTGGAAGCAGTCGCTCTATCAATGGTATTGGAGTCCTTTCATAAACATTATGACTCTTTGATTAAATTATTACTTCAGGTTATAACCCCTTGCAAATCATTTTTGTTTGGTTGATGAATTATGGTAATATTTTATGACCACTAAGCTTATCCTAATATTGTATGGATCTGAAAATGAATTTATTCAAGATAGCTTGAATTATTCTCCAAGTCTTATTCTTCGTTTTCCTAAGATGAAGACTTACCAGATCAAAGATAACTGCTTCTCCTAGTGAGACGTCATTTGTTGGCTTCCCAACTAGCACCTTGTTTCATTTTTGTTTGAAATACACAATTGTTTTTTTTACTCACTGCCCAGTATGTATATTCGTTAGATTGACAAAATTTTTTTTGTAAAAGTATGTTGTTTTGCCAGTCACTCTTGCTTAAATTCTTTTCTTATCATTTTCATGAGAGTATGTTTGTGTAACTTAATGGTTGTTTTACCTCTTTAATTTCATGARTACGAAGCATGAAATTGAAGCTTCTTTTCGTGCAAATCGTTGATCAAACTATGTCGACAATATCTCCTTGCATGAATAAAATATTATCGTTTTTGTTTTACCTAATCTAATGTGCAAGAATAAGTTATTTGGATTACGTTTTGTGTGAAGGATCAACAACCCAAGTATAATTCATTTCCCAAAAGATAAACTTCAATTAGAAATGTATGAGATTGATTTAAATAAACTTTTTAAACTAAATTTGAGGGTTGAGCCTAGAGTAAAACTTTGTTCAAAACTAATGATAAACTAATAAAACGTGGTTTTATTAAAACCTACGCCTCTCTAAACAATCTCAAAATATTTTTTGATCTTTCAAAATCATATCACACCATACTCTTTAATGATATTCCTACACCCTAGCTCGACCTTTTGGTTGTCTGCGAAATAATTACCTTTTACCGTGATAATGTCCTCGAATTCGAGTCAGTGGTTCATGGAAGGATGTGAGGATTACATGGGTCTCTCTTATTTGAGCCCTTCTGTCCTCTGTTCTATGGGAGATAATAAATATTTCGAGTGTGATATGGTTTTATGACATCCTCATCTCCTTTAGTTTTCATTTGTCATCATGTATTTCAATTCGACCTCCTTCGTTACTTATGGTTTTATCTTGTTGTGTCTATAGTGTTTTCACCTTCACAAAATCTACATCCATGTCTTATGGTCTACCTTCGTTCTTAACCCTTCCCGAAATCTTATGGCTCATGTAGTGAGAATAGATCCAAATGGGTTGCAAACATCTCTAACTCATGATGACGCGACTAATAGACTCTCCCAGGTTGGTTTGTTAGGGTTTGTATAGTCATTTAAAGGATTCAACATAGAAGTGGCCAGAGCATTTGCCAAAACCTTCGATGGTACCAAGGTTAAGGTTGGGGATGTCCAGTTACAGGTTACTGTGGAATTTATTGCTCGGGCAACGGGTCTTCCTCAGTTAGGGGATAAGTGGCTCAAAAACATGAAAGTGAACAACATCCCATGGCAGTCTTTGTTGGCATCAAAGCGGTCACAATATCACATAAAGGGTATTCCATAGAACTCTTTCATACTAGATGACATAGTCTCCTGTTAATAATTAAACATTTAATTACTTGTGAGGGACTCTATAAGATTGTTTTCTATTTCCATATACGATTGCTCATGACTTTTCATGGGTTTCATTTAAACCTACCCTTCTATTTACATAGGAGTGTGCAAAAGATGACTAAATTTTACCAACGACCAAGTCAAAACCCTGAAACTAGTTTGTTTCATCATGGTCTCATTCGTACCTTAGTCGAGTTTCATCTTACTAGTACAGGTGAAAAATGGGAAAGCTTCTTGGTAAGAAATCAATTCTTACCCCAACATAGGGACCCTATCATCGATTTAACACAGGGTTCTGAAGAGTCCTTCTCTCCTCAGAATTTTCCCCAAGAAGTTCATATTGAAATCCAACTTCATGATGATCCCATTCTGTCTCTCGATGACCAAACATATGTATTACTTGTGACATGAATGACACCAAAAAGAAAAGGGTTTTTTCCCAAAAAGTCCTTAGAAACTGTCCTTAGCCATTTGAAGAACCAACCATTGGGTGATGTTGATCACCAGTCACAGTGCATGGGTCCAAGGATTAATGAGAAACCCAAGGAGCATGGTAAACGAACTAGGCAGTTACGAGATGTCTTTGAAATCGATTTTAAAAATAAAAGGATTGGTCACATTTTGTCCAAAATGATTAGAAATGGACATAGACAAAGGGACAACCCAATTCAAACGATAACAATAGAGGATAGAGGTTCTTCAGAAAACACAAGTGCATATTGTAAAGAAGACATTCCCATCTAGTATGACTTTGGTTCAAATTTACCCCCTTTCCTTCAAAATTGTGAAGGGTTCTCAAGAATTCAGGCTGATTTAAAATCCAAACTTGTGCAAGAAAAACCCTTAGATGCAGGCCAACAATAGTCAATCCCAAATTTTGAACCTGAGTGATGTTGTGATTTCCTAGCATGGGCTCAAAGGTACTATGCGTGTGTCCCAAATTTGCAAATGTGTCTCAAATAGGTAATGATGCAAAAATCGGGAACTTGAAAGGGATAATCGGAAACTAAATATTGAAACACAACAAGGGGTATCATCTTTATGATGGCACAAAAAAGAAATTCATCATTTCCATAGATGTAATCTTTCTTGAATCCTCCAAGAAAGATGAAATTGTTGAGAGGTATCTTGATCATTTGTTGGGACAAATTCAATCGTGTAAAGTCATATCATGAGTTTGATGATGAGATCCCACATCTTGAAAAGGGGATCTCTATCTTGTGAAAATCTATGGAATCTCCTTTTGAACCACCATCTCCCCCTCATGAAGAAGTTCCCACCACTTCATCAGAACCTAAACCTCATTTGGATGATGTCATTGAGAGGATTGATGAGAACTTAGCACCATCTCAATCAACTGAGCAATCTAGACCATCACAGAAAGGTCCACCAAAATGTCTCACAAAAACACTTGAAAGTGTTCATCCTAATGAGATCGGAAAGAAAAGAACCATAATGTCCTCAAGACAAGATGGAGGTAATGTAGATAATTGAAACTCAGATGATGTAGATGACATGGATGTTTCATATGATTGTGATTTGAATTTATCTACTAACCTTGAATCGACTTCCTTAAAAAAAAGTTGCTTCTCATGATGAATGTAAAGAAGCTATGCATAAGGAATATGATGTTCTAATCAATAACAAGACATGGAAGTTGGTGGATCCTCCATTTGGAACCAAACCAATCGGTTGCAAGTGGGTATTCAAGAACAAGTACATATCATATATCTCAATTGACAAGCACAAAGCAAGTTTAATGGCAAGGATTTGTGTAACACACCCACTATCGTAATTTAAAAATTTTGGGGTTAATCTCCCACAAATGATAAATCTCCATAAACCTGCATTAGCGAAGCGCTAATCCCTGGTTCAATATCGGGATTCGGGGTTCCTAATGTCAAGACTCATTCACCCCCATGACTCGCGATCCTCCGAATTTCGATGTGCTCCTCACGCATTAGCTCCCCAGGCCAAGCCTGTGGTTCACTGCCTTTACGGCCGTGGTCTTACCTCCTTTCGGGGCAACTCCTATCGGAGTTTCGGGATTTTGATGTCGCAATTCACGAGTCCTCGGAACTCGCGATTCTCCGATCCCCGATATGCCCCTAACACATTAGCCCTCTAGGCTAGCTCCATTCTCATGTGACCTGCTACCATATGTCCGCAGCTCTATAGCTACCCATCGGGGTTTCGGGGTTTATGATGTCGCGATGCACAAGCCTTTGCAAATTCCGATCCCCCGATCCCTGATGCCACTTGACGTGGACTCACAGCCAAGATTGATCTTCCGACATTTGTCCCTTGTTTTGGCGCCTATGGCCCACACTCCTTATGATGGCGTGGAGTGACACTTGTCCTCCACTGGAGTGCTATGACTAGGGGACCGTCGCGTTTCAAGATTTCGCGATTCCTCCTGTCGTGAGTTTCTTGTCATCGAGAATCCCGAATTGCCGAACCTCGCTCCCTCGGGATCCTCTGACACGCGTCCTCGTCATGAACGGCTCAGATCTTGTCGGGGTTTTCACTTGGATTTCTCTGAGCACTCGTCCACGGGAATGCCGATTTCCCGATGGCAAATATCCCGATTCCCCTCCGGATCTCCTGACACGCGTCACGCATAATGGACGGTCCAGATTCGATCGGGAAATCGGGTATCGCGATTTCATTGTGCAACGGTTCTACACTCCTAAAATCTCCGATGAGTGAACTCTCGATGCCTCCTAGAACGCCGACACGTGTCCTGCCGAGATCAACGGCTAGGACTCTTCCTCTGCACACTAGAGTTTAGCTCCGGTGCAACTCTTCCCGATCCAATGGTTTACGGGATTTCCACTCCAGATCTAATGGCTCAAATCACTTCCCCGTGCGTCTACCCCTACGCTTAACCCCTGCGCAGCTTCTCCGGATCCAACGACTGTCAGGTAATGTGAACTGAGATCTAACGGTCCAGATTCGTTTTTTTGGGTCTTGGGATTTACGATCCCAATTTCTCGTTGCTCACGATGAGAGAGGGCAAGGCATGTAACGCCTGCGTTACTTTCATCAATCTAATGGTTGTGAATGACTATGGTTCACTCTGACGAGATCTCATTCGTCGACTTATTTATCGCACAACACTACTATCTTGGAACCTAAATAGGATCGTTCTTCCTCGTACAGGGTTAATAAGGCCTATGCATTCGAATCCTTATTCTGGGTTCTGGGTGAACCTTTCCGAGGAGGAAAATCTCTGTGAAGAGATCCTTACCGGGTCATTCCCGGGAGCAGATAAAGGAAGACGACTTCCTGAGAGTAGCTGGGCATGGTTAGCTTCATTTTATTGACGTAATTCGTGCATGATATCCTTTGTAATAAGCATATATCAACTTATTCGTATCCAACACTACACGGACACTCGTATGCTGTAATCCTTCACAATTTCACAAGTTCTATGAGCTAACATCTACTCCGTATTAGCAATTGTTGTACAGACAATTCCTTCACAGGAAACATTTACAATTCCACAGTCCATGAATATATGTGACAGCATATAAATTTCAGAATGCAATATAAGTAAAACACTTATCAGAAATATTTCAGCAACGGAAGCAACTGCTGAGAGGGGTGCTCATTTCCACCCAACCGTAGGCGTCGCAACTCCTACTAGATTTACCACTAGCCACCCCCGAGCTGAGACCACG
>JASDQU011403598.1:62897-78438 GCA_032191745.1 Picea mariana
GCGGACACTCGTATGTTGTAATCCTTCACAATTTCACAAGTTCTATGAGCTAACATCTACTCCGTATTAGCAATTGTTGTACAGAAAATTCCTTCACAGGAAACATTTACAATTCCACAGTCCATGAATATATGCGACAGCATATAAATTTCAGAATGCAATATAAGTAAAACACTTATCAGAAATATTTCAGCAACGGAAGCAACTGCTAAGAGGGGTGCTCGTTTCCACCCAACCGTAGGCGTAGCGACTCCTACTGGATTTATCACTAGCCACCCCCGAGCTGAGACCACGATGTCCTGAGACCTGCGTCTCTCGGTCTGCCAGTGCCCAGGAGTGAAGGTTGCAATCCTTCCTCTCTGCGATCACTCACTCCGCGTAAAATTGCCAGAGCTCCCCTCGCGTCTGCCCCCTTGCAATCGCTTCCGCCATACGCCTTATCCTCTCGCGAGGTTGCGTGTGGCACGATTACCCTCACGATGGTCAGTCATGATGGCTCTACGGATAGGCGGTTCGCCTCCCCATCCCTCATCAAGCCATCAACCTACCAGCCTGCAAGGCATTTATTTCAGGGCTAGCGAGCCGCTTTTGGTTCTCTGGGCCAGTGGAGTTCAAATACGGTATTCAATTCTTGGTGGAAGTTAATGCCCCTTTTTCAAGGTGCCCTCCACCACCATCGTGGTCTCTTTTCCGCACATCCCCTCTCAGCAGTTCTGCAATAAATTCAATAATATTCAATCTATCATTTACATTCATTGACCTCTTCCTGCAGGTCCATTTACAACACATATTCATACTTATGAGTCTTTGCCATAGTCCTTGGCCAGTTCAGTTATATTTACAATTTGGGGGAAAGAGGGTGTTACAATTTGAAAAAAAGGAAGGTGTTGACTATGAGGAGACTTTTTCCCCCACAACAAAAATGGGATACTATTTGTACTCTATTTTCCATGGTAGCAAAAAATGGATGGAAAATTCATCAAATAAATGTGAAGATTGTTTTCTTGAATGGAGACTTGAAAGAGAATCTGTTCATGTCCCAACCATAAGGATTTGTTATGAAGGGACAAGAACATAAGGTATGCAAGATCATTAGATCTTTATATGGCTTGAAACAAGCACCATGAGCATGGTATGAAAATTTAACTGAACATCTTTTGAAATTGAATTTCAAGCATTTCAATCTTGACAGTGCGAATTAGTTTGTCAAGAAAGTTGAAAAAACCATTGTATATCTTGTCGTATATGTAGATGATCTATTGATAATAGGGAACAATGAGAGCTACATTGCATCCATAAAGAAAGAGTTGAAGAAAGGCTTTGAGATGATAGATTTGAGACATCTTCATTACTATTTGGGCATTGAATTGATTCAAAATCCAAGGTACATATTCATCTCCCATAAGAAGTACATTGAAGAACTGTTGAACAAGTTTGGCATGGCTAAATGCAATCTCGTTTCTACTCCAATGGAACAAAATTTGAAACTCACATCAAAAAAAGGGAATGAATTTGAGGATGCAACCAAGTATAGATAGCGTGTGAGAAGTCTTATCTATCTTACTACCACTAGACCAAACATTTCATTTGTTGTTGGGATTCTTTTTAGGTTCATGCAAAATCCTTGTGAAGGACATTGGTCTGTTGCAAAAAGAGTTCTAAAATACTTGAAAGGAACTCAAGATTTTGGACTCAAGTACTCTAACGTAGATGATTGAACAACCTAGTTAGATATTTTGATACAGACTTTGTTGGGGATAAGGAAAGTAGAGTATCAACTTCAGGCTATCTCATGAGTCTTAGATAAACATGTATCTCTTGGAGATCACACAAACAATCAGTTCCAACAGATTCCACAACAGAGGTAGAATATGTGGCAGTTGCAAAAGTGACAAAGGAGATTGTGTGGCTTAGGAAAATACTTGAATATTTGCAGGAGAAACAAATGAATTATACTCCTCCAATTGACAATACTTTTGCAATCAAGTTGGTCAAGAATCTCAGATTCCACGATCGAACTAAGCACATCAACACAAAGTATCACCTGATTTGATATCATGTAGAGGCCAAGACTAGTCACTTAAGACATTGTTCCACAAATGAGCAAATCACAGACATTTCACCAAAGCACTTGAAAGATTTTTTTTTGAGAAGTTCATAATAATGCTTGGACTCTCACACACCCTTTCAGATTAAGGGGGAAATGTTGGACACATAGTCCTTGGTATTGTGTTATTGTAATAGTAATATACATATGAAGAGTCGTAGGTGAGAAGAAGAATCATCCATTAAGAAAGACCAATAGTCATTTATTGTTATATTTATATACCTATCAAGTTAATGTAATATACACCAAATGTGGAGTTACTTTTCTACCATTCCCAACTTAATCAATAGTGAACCATGCCCATTTTTATTTGAAAAAAAATCCCATTTTCCTTTAAATATAAATATACATATGCATTTTCTATAATTTTGCATATACATGTTCATTGTTTGAGTCTTTGGATAATGAATGAAAGGTGATCCCGGTGGGTTTTCTAAATGAGTTAAACGCATTTTTTTTCACTTAGTCGTCAGTGGTTAGGAAAAGCAACATAATAAATACATTCACATCCAAAAAGATTTCATAAGATTTCATTCCTTCCGTCCTATGAAAAGTTAAGATTTGCTTTAGCTATTTAGATCAACTTTAGAAAATTAGAAAAAGAAAGCCCAACATAACAATACGATTTACATTTCTTTAACAATATTTCATTTCCAAGTCTAATCACGTTAAGATTTGGGGGCCTCTTCAATCTCAATTTGAAATAATAAATTCAAAAGAAATAGCAAGCATGAAAATAATAATTACACCTTTTCCCATAGAGATTCCATTTCGTCCCAATGGGACAATTAGCCCCCATTGTCCGACGAGGATATGCAACATGCCCGTCGCGTGGGGTGGTTAGCAGCGACGTAAAGGGGGCGTGTGGGCCTTTTCACTAGGGGGAGAGACACCATGGTGCGGGGACCAATAGTGATCATAGAAGAGGTCACATCACGTTGTTCATAGATGATAACTATTTCTTCAAAATATTAGATATAATTCATTAAATTATTATAAAAAGTTCAAAACGGGTTCAAAGACTATTCATAAATTGATTGGGTCCATAACTTTTTGGAAATTGACTTGTGATTATAAAAGAGGTCACATCACATTGTGAATAAATAATAGCTATTTCAACTTCTAAATATTAGATATAATTCATTAAAAAATTATTAGATCCATAACTTCTTGGAAATTGACTTCAAGTACATCCTTTGAATGGGTCCATAACTTTTTTGGAAATTGACGTGAAGAGAATCAAGCACATGCAAATAATAACTATTTCAACTTCTAAATATTAGATATAATTCATTAAAAAATTATTAGATCCATAACTTCTTGGAAATTGACTTCAAGTACATGCCTTTGAATGGGTCCATAACTTTTTTGGAAATTGACGTGAAGAGAATCAAGTACATGCCTTTGAAGGGGTCCATAACTTTTTGGAAATTCACTTAAGAGAATCAAGTACATGCCTTTAAAGGGGTTCATAACTTTTTTGGAAATTGATTTGGAGAGAATCAAGTACATGCCTCCTCAGAGATGTGCCATACAACATGTTGACCTTTGTAATGTCCATAACCTTTTGGAAATCCAAGTGAGGGGTTATAACTATTGGGGATCAATATTTTATTCAGTTTTTTAAGTAGTATTGAATGTTGCAACAAGTAACATATAGGTTGTTGGATCAAAATTGTTTTCAGATCTGAAAGTTTATATGTCACGTGTCGCAACATTCAATGTTGCGTAGCAGGATGGATATTGGTTACCGCAATTTTTTTGGAAATTGACTTGAGGAAAATCCAGTATATGCATGGGAGATGTGTCATACAATATGTTGTCCTTGTCATTGTCCATAACTTTTTGGAAATTGACGTGAAGAGAATAAGTACATGCCTCAGAGATATGACATAAAAAACATGTTGTCTTTGCCACATTTTTACGCTGAAAGGCGTACACCTATTGACAATGGGCAGATTTAATAGGGGTTTAGTGTTTAATAAGTTTTCTATGGACAGGATTAAATATGGCTGGAATATTCTTAGTAGTCACACAAAATAAATGGTTGTGATTTCAATCATTAACTTCCTAGCTATTATAAAGACATTCGTTTATGTGTTTACTTTTTTACATTTACCTAATCATATTTAAAAATTACTTTGATAGCTAATTGATTGCCACACAAGTGATTAACAGAAATTAAAATATTAACACCAGATAAATGAAGCGCAATCGTTTATTTGTTAATCAATAATGAAATTTAATAAATTCTTTACCAGCCGATACCTTTCGGCGTTATCTAGCTGCTGTATTAGAGGCTGTGCTAGTATAATGCTCTAATAAAATGACATAATCAAACTTTAAACTATCCTAGACTGTAGAGAAGATTTAACATATCAAATAGAGTGAATGACATATGAAGAACAATTTGCGAAACAACAGGCTCAAATGCAGTCCAACATTCATATTCACTTGCACACCAATTCAACCATTTATGATCATCCTCACCCACGAGTGTTATCAACAACCTAATGCTAAGAATGCAATCTATAATGCAACGAATGACAATCAACCTAGTAAATTCATCTAATCAATCCCCCAAGATCATTAAACACTTCTAAAGCATGAGGATCAATCAAGGGAATTTTTCATCCTTTAGATAAATAATCAAATCAATCCTTAGAGTATCCTTAGTTCAAGGCAAGAAGGTGAGTGACCAAGGGTAACAAGTGACAACACATTGCATCAGATGAAGAGATAAACCATAATGCTAACGAAGAGAATTTAGATACAAACGTTGAAAATCATAATGATATAGAAGCCAAAGGAGCTGCTCCACCATAAGCTATAGTGAAAGGTGCAAGTTCAACCAAAAATTTCATTGCTATCAAAGGCTAGACAAAAGAGGAAATCGTGAAGGAAATTGATGATGTTGAATTCAATGGATATTCAACACAAGTAGCAACAAAAAGACACGGAATTGCACCAAGATCATTGTATTATTAGATTAATGGTCTCACCCATACAAGGAGGAAAGGGCCTCTTATAGTGTTGATTGAATAAGAGGAGGAAGAAGTATAAGGATATATATAAAATGGATCATATGCTAGAGTTGACATAATTAAACTTGGCCATTGTTGTTCAAATGTGTTAGTATAGGTTGAATCCATTTAGAGTTTTCTTTCCTTTGAAATCATGGTGGGTAGGGTTCAAGAAAAGACATCTAGAGTTGCATGGGTTGAAAAAAAAATATTCGATCGGTTGCAAAAAATGTTGTCGAAATTTTACAATGTTGCCTAACTATGAAATTGTTTTAAAATGTCCAGTACATGCATGGGATATGTGCCATACAACATGTTGTCCTTTTCATTGTCCGTAACTTTTTGTAAATTGACTTGAAGAGAATAAGTACATGCCTCAGAGATATTCTATACAAAACATGTTGTCTTTTCCACATTTTATAATGATCTAATAAAATGACATAATCAAGCTTTAAACTATCCTAAACTGTAGAGGATATTTAACATATCAAATAGAGTGAATGGCATATGAAGAACAATTTGCTAAACAACAAGCTCAACTGTAGTCCAACTCTCATCTTCACTTGCACACCAATTCAATCATTTATGATCATCCTCACGCACGAGTGTTATCAACAACCCAGTGCTAAGAATGCAATCTATAATGCAACAAATGACAATAAACCTAGTAAATCCATCTAATCAATCCCCCAAGACCATTAAACACTTCTAAAGCATGAGGATCAATCAAGGGAATTTGTCATCCTGTAGATAAATAATCAAATCAATCCTAGACACACATTCAAAATTTCAAGTATGTAATCCTTGATAATGACCATTCACCAATCAAAATTGAAAGTAGAATAATATAAATCAGCATCCATCATCTTTGGATGCATCTTTTTTGCATTTCACAATTTAAAACTACTCAATGGATCATTCTCAATGCTCCCACACTCCCTTATATAGTATCCTTAGTTCAGGGAAAGAAGGTGAGTGACCAAGGGTAACAAGTGACAACACATTGCATTAGATGAAGAGATAAACCATAATGCTACTTAAGACAATTTATATACAAATGTTGAAACTCACAATGATATAGAAGCTTGAGGAGCTTCTCCACCATAAGCTATCATGCAAGGAGCAAGTTCAACCAAGAATTTCAATGCTATCAAAGGCTAGACAAAAGAGGAAATGATGAAGGAAATTGACGATGTTGAATTCAATGGATATTCAATATAGGTATCAACAAAAAAATATGGAATTCCACCAACATCACTGTATTATTAGATTAATGGCCTCACCCATACAAAGAGGAAAGATCCTCTTATAGTGGTGATTGAAAAAGAGGAGGAAGAAGTGGTTGTTTGGTGTAAGGAGATGGATAAGATGGGCCATACGCTAGAGTTGACATAATCAAAAGGCCATTTTTGTTCAAATGTGTCAGTATAGGTTGAATACATTTAGAGATTGATTTCACGGGAAACAATGGTTCAAGAAAAGACATCCAAAGTTGCATGGGTTGAAAAAAAAATTATTTGATCGGTTGCAAAATATGTTGTCCAATTTTTACAATGTTTCCTAATTATTAAATTGTTTAAAAAAAATACCATTTAATTATTCTTTGATTGGATAAAAAGAAGTTGTTGTGATGTATTTTTCACTACCACATGTTAAAACTATGAACTTAACACTTAGATAAATCTTGGTTTCAACCTCCAATATACCAAGGACTATAATGTAGTAAGAAACACTAACATTCAACAACAACATATGAGAAGAAACACATTAACTAAGACATCAACAACGAATAAATCTGAACAATAGAAAAATGTACACATTTGGCACATAAAAATTAGGGCAATGCCCCTTGAAGAATACTCGGGAAAATATGACATATTTAAGGAGAAAAAATTCTTATTCAGCTTTAGGGAAAATATCATAGTTACAACACCCTTTATAACAACATTTAAACATGGTACTTATCTCTTTTCCAGCAAGAAACCCTCCTAGAAAACTGAAACAAAGTTTTGTCTTGGAAATTGTGCCATGGATGTATGGCTCAATACAATCAACAACAACACCAAAACAACCTAGTAAATCATGCCAGGAATCTACAATAATGTCATATCCCTTGTAGAATAATCTTAACTCCATAAAAACAACTAGAAATTCGAGCCAACCAGTTGTTAAAAAAACCCTCAATTTATGTGCTCTTTCCATTATTGTATAACCAACAATCTCTGTTGTATGGACTCCTTCTATAGCTACAATATGGAGAACAATAAATGTAGTCTTCTCTACTTGAAGTGCGTTCCTATCCCTCACCTAGGTATGCATGCCAAGTCCCTCTACTTTTAATCTTTCCCTCCAAGAAAGAAATTTCTTCTTGGGAGATGTGACTTTTCACTTCCTACTCTTCTCTCCTCAAAATGTGCTCTCCTCTCTCCCTCATGAGATTCCTTTATCTAATTTCAAAGTGTAACTTCCCTAACCTTTAGTCTTCCAATGAGATTGATGGTCAAGATTTAATCTTTCCCTCATGAGATCAATGGTCATGACTTAATCATTCGTTGAGGTCACTTAAGTCACTAAAGTGACCCTCAACCTCATAAAGTCACTTTTACACTTTAAAAATAAAAGACCCAACTTTATAAAAACACATTATAAAGTCATCAGGGAGAAATGTGCTTGGTCACTTCTGCATGTTGGGCACCGCGAATGCAGAAGTACCTATGAGCTACCAAATCCAACACTCCCTCTTAGAAAGAGAGGTACTTTTGTTATCACCACCAGAATCCGTCTCCAAATCCATCATCCCATCCGTTTTCGTAGCCTCTCCCTCTTTACTAGAATCCTCCGCTCCCACTCAACAGGAAGCCACTTCTCCCACTATACTAGCAACCTCTGTTGCTAACTTTTTTTATCCATGAACTGGAGATATGATCCTAGGAGACTTCACTCTCTCCTGAGCATACATTTGTGTCGATTCGTGTCTGTTGAGTCCTCTGAGAGTCACGGAAGAGGACTGAGTCCCCAATATCAACTCTGTTTCCATGCAACTTGCCCACTCTCTGACACATAATTTGAATCCAGAAATCCACTGGACCCCACCACAATTTGTCCCAACAACCTATACAACCTCTCATACCTGAAGCAACATTGTTGTGTCTGGAGTAGCTCCCTCTAGATATAAAAACACCCGACCACAGTAGAATGCCACTTCAAATCCATCAACCTCCAAATATGACACTAAGAGTAAGTTAAATGTCATCTCTGGTATATACAATACCCTACGAACCTCCATAAAACCTCTCGACTCTAGTTGGAATCTAACACTTCCAACCACCTTTATTACAAGTTGTGGGATGAAACCAACACCCACACAACAGTCTAAATTTGTTTCTGAAAGACTTATGAACACTGACCTCATCCCTGTCATATGCTGTGAAGCTCCATTATCCATGAACCACACTTTAATGTCAAGACCACCATTTCCTAAGGGACCAGTCATGAGAAAAAATCCAATCTCATATTTCTCTGCGAACTCAACAACCTTAGCATATTTTGACACATATGGTTCCAACTTCTTCTTCTTCTTGTTCGGACACTAACCATCGTAGTGGCTAGTCTTGTAACATAAAAATCATCTCACTTTTCTCATGTCTTTCTTGTTCTCATTACTCTTTCCCATAAGAGAAACATTCTTCTCTTTTGCACCATCCAATTCCTTCTCTTGAGACCCCTCCCAGATCTCCTCTTGTGTAAAGTCATCCCACAATATACTCTATTTAGGGAGCTTCTCTCTCCCCACCACGCACTTCATGAAAACCTCCCACTCCTTGGTGAATCCTTTGAGGGATGTATGCACCAACTCTGAGTCTGGAATAACTTCTCTAACAACCACCAACCCGTCCTTCACTTGTGCAACCTGGGTGAGGTAGGATGCCACACTCTCTCCCTTGGCCATCCTAGTATTATGGAGCTTGTCCCAGAGAACCATTTTTTGGTTCTCATTCTTTTCCTCATACAAACTCTTCAGTGCATCCCATATATATTTGGATATGTTCTTCTCAGCCAAATGTGGAATAAGGTGGTCTCTGACTCCATCCAAAATGATTCTTTGAGTCTTTTCTTCCTTCAATTCATGAACATCCATGGCTATGGGATCTGACATAGGTACTGGAATGATAGTGTTCACAAACGACCATAACTTGTTCTCCTTGAGAACACTTGTGATTCTCACCTTCCACTGCAGGTAGTTGGAGATCCCCTCCAACTTGTCTTCAAATTTGATGCAGGAAGTCATCTTTGTCCACCTGACAAAGAACCTTCTTTCCCCTTCTTACAAGCAAATGCTCTAGCAAGTCACTTTTGTTCCAAGTGCCAAAATGTCCACTGAACTTCAGAGCACCAACTTTGATACCATGTTTTAAAAATCTGAACTTAACACTTAGATAAATCTTGGTTTCAACCTCCAATATACCAAGGACTGTAATGCAATAAAAAACACTAACATTCAACAATAGAAGATGAGAAGAAACACATTAAATAAGCGGTCAACAATGGACTAAATATGAACAATAGACAAATTTACACATTTGGCACATAAAAAACTAGGCAATGCCCCTTGAAGAATACTCAGGAAAAGATGATAGATTTAAGGAGAAAAACTTATTATTCAGCTTTAGGGAAAATATCAGAGTTACAATAGCCTTTATAACAACACTTATACATAGTAATTATCTCTCCTCTGACAAGAAACCCTCCTAGAAAACTGAAACAAAGTTCTTTCTTGGAAATTGTGCCATGGATGTATGGCCCGTGCGGCCCAGTACAGTCAGCAACAACACAAAAATGACCTAGGAAATCATGGCAGAAATGTACATCACTATCATATCCCTTGTAGAACAGTCTTAACTCAACAAAAACACCTAGAAATTTGAGCCAACCAATTGATAAAACATCCCTCGATTTTTATTCCCTTTCCTTTGTTGTACGACCAATAATATCTATTGTACAACCTCCTTCTATAGCTATAGTACGAACATCAATAAATGTAGTCTTCTCTCCTTATAGTGTGTGCCTATCCCTCACCTAGGGATGTGTGCCAACTCCCTCTACTGTTACTCTTTCCCTCCATTGAGAAATAAATCTCTCTTGGCTCCCACTCTTGTCTCCTAAAAAATGTGTGCCCCGCTCTCCCTCATGAGTTGTCTTTATCTAATTCAAAGTGTAACTGCCCTAACCCTTGGTCTTGTAATGATATTGACAGTCAATATCTAATCTCCCCTCATGAGATCAACGGTCACGACTTAATCATTTGTTGAGGTCACTTAAGTCACTAAAGTGGCCATCAACCTCATAAAATCACTTTTACACTTTAAAAATAAAATACCCAACTTTATAAAATTACTTTATGTAGTTACTTTATAAAAACACATTATAAAGTCACTAGGGAGAAATGTGCTCGATCACTTTCGCACGCTGGGCACCACCAATACAAAAGTACCACCGAGCTATCAAATCTAACACCACGCCACTAAAAATATTAAATTTTCCTTCCAAAAAATTCAGAAAACAAACAAACATAAATAAAATCAATACAAAAAAAAGTACAAGTTTATTTTTTATTTTTTTTAAAAAAATACAAGTTTATTTTATTTTATTTTTTAAATATATGCTTTGATCATTTGAAAAGGAAGCATAAATTTTATGGAATTTAAAGGCATAAAGATTAAGGGTAGTGTATATCTATCTCGTAGATGATATTCTCCTTTTGTATGACGACTTGAGGAAGGATTCCATGAAGTTCAAAAATATCTTAAATCTATTTTGTACTATAATAGGTATGCTTGTAATTATCTAGAAATCAACAAATATCCTACTCTAATATAAATGAGGATGATATAAGATTTATTTCTCAATTGATGATGAAGAAGACTTAAAATATCTAAGCTTAAATATCAAGCCAAATGAGTATGGAAAAAGGGGCTAATAATGGCTCATATCCAAGATAGAAAAGAGACGGTGTCTATGGTATAATAGATGTCTTTTCTAAGAAGGTAGGTTTATATTAGTGAAATATATATTTGAGTCCATTCTTGTGTATTGAATGTCCTTAATTTTTATTTCTAAAGGAAGCTTAAATATCAAGCCAAATGAGTATGGAAAAAGGGGCTAATAATGGCTCATATCCAAGATAGAAAAGAGACGGTGTCTATGGTATAATAGATGTCTTTTCTAAGAAGGTAGGCTTATATTAGTGAAATATATATTTGAGTCCATTCTTGTGTATTGAATGTCCTTAATTTTTATTTCTAAAGGATATTTTGGAAAAGATTACGCAATTAAGTTATATATTTCCATGGTTTAGCTCAAAGGATAAAAAAAGAAGCAACACTATTAAAATGGTAGGTTGTATCCATTCCAAAAGATATGAGCGGTTGATGGTTGAAGAACATTCTTTAATTCAATAAATATTTGGATGTTAAGTGTATTTGGAGATTGATTATGGCAAGGGCCTTTAGTGTCAAGTGATAACTCAAAAATATATATCACCAGATTTAGTGGAAGAATGGCTCGTGTCTTTAAACAAGAAATGGCATAATGTATAAATAATTTGGAAAGCAATTCACCTAGAATTTTATTTAATAGGACAATGGTTAGTTGGAGGATAGGGAACGAGTGGAATTGTCCTTGATTTTTGGGTTGGCACTGGTGAGGGTTACAAGTTGTCAGAAGGCTTGATGGAGGCTCTTCATAAGAAAGACATATTGATTTTGAACTAGGTAACTTATCCAGAGATAACTACTATTTGGAAACAAGAATGGAAATAAGCTGACATAATTGGTTTGGAAGGGAAAGAGGCTATAGAATGGGAAATTTATATCTCTACTCTCAAAACCAGTCATGTAAGAATTATGGCAGCTTAAGATGAACTTACCCGAGGAAGAAATATTGCAAGTTGAAACTACATTCCCAAGTTAGGCTAGCAAACTTTATGTGCAGCAAAAGGAAGGGAGGGATCTGGTCTAGTGGTTGAAAAAATTATGGAAAATAAAATGTTGTATATTTATGTGGTTAGCCATTAAAAATAAGGCACTTACATGGGAGAATTTACAAAATGGAGGATGAAAGGGATCAATTGGAGTGGAGTATATTATATGAGGGTAATGAATTTATTGATCATGTTATTATGAAATCTGTTCATAGTGATGGTATAGAAAGAGATAAAGAGTATAACAAGATTAAAGGAGGTATGGGGAGACAATTCCATAGAGGAAGGGTTACACAAGTGTAACAAGTTTGCTACAAAAGAAATAAAATCTTTGTCATTGATTACAACTTCAGGAATATGGAAAAATCACAATTCTCAAATCTTATAAGGTGGACGAAGTTCTCCAATACAATGTGCATTTCAAAGTATGGCCATACTAAATGAATTCAAGAAGGTTAAAAAATTCAAACTACAAAGGGAAATATCTGAAGAAAAAATCGACAAACTAGATTCATAGGCATATTTTAATGAGGCATGTTAAGAGGATCCTCCATTATGTGGTGCAAGAGGTGTGATACACTATAATGATCAACAAGCACAACATTTAATAATTAAACTCTAATGAAGAGGATAACAATCATTCCTCCCAACCACCCAAATTAAACCCAATATTTTCTGATTTACCATAATATACTTTATCAAGCATCATTACTACAAAGTACAAGGAAAAATGGGAACAAACCATTCATCATATTATTACTGGTAAAATCCACATGAAAAAAAAAACATAATGATAAGATTTTAATATTCTTTGATTTTGCAAAGCTTTTTCAATGGTGCAAATGATTAAAGTTGGACGGTGTGCTTGTTGATCATTATGGTGTTCTTATAAAGTGGATATTTAATAAAGTGTTCCTATTACTTTATAGGAAAAATTTGGATGTTGTTCAGCCTTCAGGTAGTATAGACTTTTGGATTTGAAAAATTTAGATTTTGGTACCATCTAATACAACATTCAATACTGTATAACAAAATGGAAATTGCTCGAAATAAGAACATTAAAAATGATGGTCAATACTGTCTAACAGAATGGATATTACTCGAAATGGGAGCATTGACAATGAAGCCTATATTGTGAACTGTGAAAATCGAAAATATAAACCATAACCCAAGATTTAATTGCTTTCACTGGTTATTAAACAAAATTAAACAAAAAGCAAATTGTTTTTTATCACACGTCTTCATCAAATTTTTTACATAAAATACACATGCAGAATAAGCTGAAATCAAGAATGACTTGACTTCAGTTAACATTCCACATATATCCTTATGACGTTTGAACTCATCTTCCCATCTGAAAGAGGTTGGAGCTGTTGTCTTCCCACTCCATGTCGTCCACCCGTGAACAGCCCGCGGCACCCTGCAATTCTCCATGTTGGATATCAATGTCACCATTATGTATGATGGCCTCTTTTATCTTTGCCACTACCTCACTTGCGCTTGGCCTATACAATGGTCTAGCGTCAAGACATTTCATTGCTAATTTGGCAACACAAGTGATTGATTTTATGTAGTAGTTTCCACCCAACCTGTTGTCAATGATTTCTGCTATTTCCCCACCGTTTTCATCCATCTCCACATACGGTGTCACCTATAAACACGTACAAATTTAACCATCGGTAGTCAGTCTCTGGAAGAAAATGCATTTCTTCATTTTTAATTTGTCGAATGATTAATTATGATCAAATTGCTTAACCATTGAATGAGGTTAAGTTGGTTTGAATAATTAATTCTAATCAAACAGCTTACCCATTCAATGATGTTAAGTTGCTCTTCAGGGAGACTTGTATTAATGGCCGGTCTGCCGCATATGATCTCTAATAAAACCACTCCGAAACTATACACGTCACTCTTCTCCGTCAACATTTGAGTGCGAAAATAACTGTCAAAACATATACAGACCAAAGAAAATAGCTGTCAAAACATATCCACACCCCAAAAAATTGCCCTTAATTGAATTCCTTCCTTCAGATTTAAATATTAATTGCAAATAACTTGAACATTGTATGGATAATATTACTCTGGATCAAGGTATCCTGGCGTTCCTTTCACCATAGTGGTCACATGTGAAGTCTCCCCGTCAGCAGTCATCTTTGAGAGACCGAAATCGGCCAGTTTTCCATTCATATTGCTGTCTAGAAGGATGTTGGCGGTTTTGACATCCCTGTGTATTATCTTTCGGTTACAACCTACGTGCAAGTATTCCAGCCCTTCAAACAGAAGACGCAAGTGGGAGAAATATAGTTATGCACGATTTGATATTCGTAAGAGATAAAATTGAACATTTTTAAYCATAGTGAGATACATAAAATGAAATAGTGTTTGGATTGAATAATTTACCCTGGGCTGCATCGAGTGATATTTTCAGCCGTGTTTTCCAATTTAGTTGAGAAATTYCTGTGTTACGACCTGGAGSAGAAATTTAGAATCAAATAYATGTTTTCTGCATGATCAAGAAGTCGATCAAACARTATTACTAAGAAATRTRTTTACCRTRAAGACTGTCTCTTAAGGAYCCTCCTGGCATGTACTCGTAKATAAGCATAAGCTCTCTTGATTCATGACAGTAACCGATTAATGATACCAAGTTTTTATGATGGGTTCTGGAAAGAAGATCAACCTATCCAGTGAAGATTGTCAATGTCAATATCATTAGATACATCCAGAAATTGATACTTTAAAGAATATTAGAATTACCTCGTTCTCAAATTGATGAATTCCTTCTTTGGAAAATAGGCTGAGGACCTTCACTGCTACATCGTTTCCTTCTGGAAGTGTACCAAAGAACACCGATCCAAAACCTCCCTGCCCAATCTTCCTATTAAAGTTTTGTGTGGCTTTCACCATCTCTTCCCAAGTAAATGCACGGGACTTTGTTGGATTTAGAACCATAACCATCGAACAATCTACACCATTCAAATTTACCCAGTATAAAAGCACAATTGTAGGTAGTTTTATAGGGGAGTATAAAAGCACAGTTTTACAGCCAGGATGTCTTATATTCAAATATTTCCACTAAAATTCAATTTATTTCCTCATTAAAATATATTTCCTCATACTAAAATATTTCAACTAAAATTCCAGCTATTTCCTGACCTTCCTTAAAACGTCGTTTTGCTCTGAATTTCTTTCGATACACGGCAATAGCCACCGTCAACGCTAAAGCGATTACTAAAGCTCCGCATATCGTTATAATTAGGACAACCCTCACTTTCTCCTTTCTTGAATTATACACAACACATTCCCCCTTATGCATACAGAGGTAGCGGTTCCCAGAGTAACTGAGACACATAACAGTAAATATATAGCCTTAACTTCAATGAGCTTATGAACATATATCCCGGGGTAAAGATTATACAGACTTTCAATAGC
>JASDQU011403599.1:0-14441 GCA_032191745.1 Picea mariana
CTCTAGGCGCGAATGCAGCAAAAACTTAGGCTTAGTGCTTTTTTGTGGGTTTTGTGCACTGCTTCCCTTGCTTTTGTCTCCATGGGGTTAGGAAACACCACTCAGCGTCAACAATCATGAATTTTCTTTTCTTTTCCTTTCCTTGAAAATAATTTGCAGAAAGGAAATATTATTTGCAAGCCAAAATACATCCAGAGTGAAAAATTTTCAGTCAACAGATGATCCTATGAATTATAGGGTTATAACAGAGCGTTGTTCTACTGGAGGTTTTCCTCTCGAAGAGGCAAGTGAACATTGGTATCTATCAATAAAGGTATTATTTATGGTGTTTTGGTTCTCTACATTTTGTTGTTATGTTGGTAATTGTTGTTATATTTCTATTTTCTACTATTTATAATACATCTAGTACCTAAGAAGTGGTATCAAAGCACTTTCCTCCACGAAATTTATGGGAAATTTTATTCAAGGTAGAGATGTGTATTGTCGGTTTCTTTAAAAAATAGAGATATGTCATTCAGCGAGTAAAACTACGATGGGGAAGAATACACACATGAAATATAGACGATTTCATGGGGTTACTTAGAAACAAATGATTCACCTTGTTGGAAACCCCTGTAACCCATGCTGGCACCCTTTGGGTAGAACTGCATTAGATAGAATCTATACATGTCCATCACTCCGATGTATTATCAGGTATATCGGGAGTCCCCTAGATTGGACTCTTGAAACTAGCTCTAGATCAACCAATCAGACGCTTGATTGTTATAGTGACACCGAGAACAACACTCGAGAAGATACTCTTTGGTACTTGGTTAATAAAGTAGTACGACTAAGGGTGCAGTTGAGCGTCCTTAGTTGGTGCCCTAAGATATTGTTTCAAGTACTATTGTTCGATCCAGTACATATATGAGAGAGTTATAGCACAGGGAAAACCCTTGTATGTAGGAACCTTGTAAACCCTAACCCTTGGGAAAGAAACATAACATAAAAGGAATAGACAAGATATATTGTCATGCAACCCTACCCATGCATTCTAGTTGCAAAATTCCTACAGAATTTTCCTGTTAACACTTTGGGTCATTTGTCATTGTAGTATTCTTCGGGCCGAAGTATAACTCTGCATGAGTAAAAACAATTAGTAGTGGCACCAATGACACCCTTATTTGGAACATGTCCCATTGGATTCCTCTCTTCTCCCTGATCGTCATGGTACACATCATTTTTAATATTTTTTTCCCATGGACCTGACCCCCTTCCTGGTGTTATAAATAAAGGGATGTGCTCATTTTTCAATAGACAATATAGCAATATTTTCACCCAACCATAGACACAAAGGCCACCCCCGAGCACCTTAATTTTGAAAAACAAAATAATTCTGGAGTCAAACCAATAGCCAACCATGGTAGCACAACTTTATCCAAGGTTAGTGCACCAAGAAAGAATAACCAAAGACCAAGCAGAAATTTCAAACCATAACCAAGAGAAATTCCAACCAAGATCCAAAATCCCAGTTGCAGCAATTGCATCTGCACTCCCTCTCCAAACTTGCGCACCACTAGTCTTATGCAGTTGTGAGAGTAAGAGTGACAAATGAGCTCTAGCGCCCTCTATTTATATTTCTCTATCTCACATGACTAGGCCGACTTCTCTTTCTGGAGGCTAATAACTCAATATTAAATATTCTCTTGAGTTGACTTGTCTTCTAGGGTTATTATCCAACGTTTTAGGGTTTCTCTCGATTCCCATAATATTCTAGTCTTTTCAAAGGTTACATGTGGAGGTTAATACCTCCCAAAGCTACCATAATATCAACACTCCCTCCTAGCTAGGGAGGTATTAAAGGAAATCGTCTTGAGCACAAATAGACCATTCAAATGGTAGCATCATCATATCCACACAGGCTATCTCATGATCGCATAGATCAACTCATGAGCAACATCATCACTATCAGTATCATCTGATAACATCAACTACATCATCTCTCAAATCCATACTCCATATGAGTAATCGAACATGATGTTGAATAAGTCACTCACTCCACAAAGTGATACAAGGACCATTCTTCTAATCCGGACATATGTCCTAGAAGAATCATTTTTCCAACAGATGCTAGAAGCCACACCATGGTCTATAAGGACTATTCTTCTAATCCGGACATATTTCCTAGAAGAATAGTTGTCCATTGTACATCAAAAATCTGTCAACCTGGACCATTCTTCACAAGGAGAATGTCTATCCACCATCAATCTTTCAACCTGGACCATCCTCCATAAGAAGGATTTCTGTCCACCGGCAATTTATCATGCCTGGACCATTCTCCGCCTAGAAAATGTTTGTTCATCAACACACTGACTATTCATCTAGCTGGAAATGATCTCCAACACTAGTGGTAGTCTCCATGGCAATCAGAGCAATTCCATCCAATAGAACACAATTGTTTCTATCCATAGTAGTACACAACTACTATCCAGTGGTACACAACCACTCCTAGTATCACACGACTACTAACCAGTGACACACAGTCATCACCAGTGGATCATATCCACCACAGTAGCATACAACTGTTGTCCAAAGACATACATTCTCCACAACAATCATATCATATGATATCAACCTACATAAACAATATCATGATACAAAATGAGTCATCTGGGCCATTCTTCCACTCACATATGTGATATCTGGAAGAGCATCTTGCCTCAGAAGTAAAAAACTCATCCATGGGCTATCTGAACTATCATTTCCAAGCATAGAAGAATAATTGTCTCTGATTTTTGAGATTGTACCATTCACCTAACTGGGACATTTCTCCAGAACTAATCATAGTGCAACCTGGAGAGAATGAGTCTACCCTAGGGAATTCCTATCCTTGATTGTTGAACCTGGACCATTCACCTAACTGGGCCATTCCTCCGGCACTAATCACAGTGAAACCTGCAGAGAATGAGTCTACCCTAGGGAATTATTGTCCAGACCATTTCCTATGGAAATTATTGTCCTACACCAACCTCCAAAACAGACCATTCTTCGAAACTACTCACAATTATGAAATTCTAAAGAACGACTTCCTGGCGAGGAAGACCATTCTACTTGACCACTACTCAGAATGACTTCCACCTAAACCATTCCCCCACACTAGCCACAAGGGGAATCATTTTCTATGGTACATCAAAGATATATCGAACCATTTTCATTACAAATATGACTATCTAATCTGGACCTTTTTCCGAACTGGAAAATGCTTGTCCGTCATAAATCTTGGGCCACTTTCCAAACTAAAAGGTGGCTTCCCAACCTGGACCATTTTCTGAACTGGAAAATGAATGCCCATAAATCAATAACATATCACTGCTCCCTCCCAACCTGGGAGTAATATCTTCCTTTTCCAATAAGGAAGTCATCTCCATGAGTACCAGCATATCCCTTAAGTATGCAAACTTTTCATCTTGGACAAAGGCTTTACCAAAATATTTGTTATCTGCTCAACTATGAAGATATACTGGAGAACCACCTCTCTACTCTAGACTCTATCATGGAGAAAATAATACTCAATCTCAATATGCTTCGACCTCTCATGGAACATTGGGTTCTCTGAAAGCTTCACACATCTTTGATCATCACAATATATCACGGTCGAATCCAGCACTTGATCAAACAATCCAGAAACCAGCTTACGAAGCCACACTGCTTTTGTACAAGCATCACAAGCTGCATTATACTATGCTTCTGTAGTGTTGAGTGCAACGAACTTTTGCTTGCTGCTAGCCCATGGCATCATGGAAAATCTCATACTGAAATATATCCAAGTAGCACTTATTTTGTCATCTGCACTCCCTTCCCAATTTGAATCGATAAATCCATGTAGTTGTATATCATAACTCAAATGTCCCACAAAGAAAATATCCGGTTGAGTATTATCCAAGTACATTAATGAGTCAATCAATTATCGATATAGAGACAGGTCTACTGGATCAGAGTCTCTCAACTTCTTCATATCTGTCATCATGGGATTTTTCCATGGAATTGCAATCCATCATCCCGGACTTCTGAAGAACCATTTCAATATACTTCCTCTTTCATAGGAAGTTTTCACCACGATTCTGATGTACATGAGAGGCTCTGCACCAAGTTTTCTTGAATCCATACAAGGTCTTCTTCCATCTGCATACAAGGGTCTCTTTCTGGTATACCTCAAAACCTTGAGGTTTCTCTACATATGCTTCTTCTTCAATTACTATGTTGAGAAGAATAGTCTTTACATTCATATGATGTAAACTCCAACCCATGGATACTGCAGGAGATATAATGGCTTGGGTAGAGGTATATCTAGTTACTAGAACAATCTGTCATCATAGTCTTCTCCCTCCTACTGGGAGAACCCTCTAGCCCTAAGTCTCTCCTTGTATCTATCAATTCTTAATTCTTTTTCACAATTTCTCACATACATTGTTCTTCATCACAGATTTTTTCCATTCCTTCTGCTTGACTGCTTCTATTGGGTTCAAACTGGTGCAATTGGTTGTTATGTCTTTTATTTCTTTCTTGGAATCTTCATGTTCTTCCTCATGTTTCTCTTCAATGTTGGAGACCATGGAATATTCTATATATTACATGCCCTTCTTTCCTAAAGGTTGCAACCTTTCGCCATAGGAACATAAATGTAGATGGAAAACCAAGGATATTCCAGGCTTCTTTTAGAAGAAGACTTCTTCTAGATTCAAACTGAACACATCATGCTTATCATGGTTGTTACTTCCAATGAATAACATTGATAGATACTTCATAGTCTTTATGAATTCTTATTCAATGGATCATATCATTGGGGATTATCTCCCTCCTAATCCTGGCTTCATGCCTAAACGAGAAATATGCATGCTCTTCTTTTGGAATTATGTGATCATCTCCCTCCATCTGAGAGAGTCCATGCTTTTGTTTGTTGCATCTCTCTTTTCTTTCTAAAAAGTGTCACAAGCTTGTTCTGGTTTCCTTTTGATTTCTGAATTCCTCGAGTCTGAATCCTCTAAGTCTCTTTTAAGTTTGTTTCTATATGTTCTGATTATTTCCCATATGGCAGTTGTTTCATCCTTATAAACTTCTTCTATGACAGCTTCCACAAGGATTGTTCATCAAACATATTTCACAAGGTTACTTGCCCGGAACAAGAACAGCAAGAGAAAACAAGAAATATCTATCTAGAGGAGACGTTAGTTCAACTTGCGAACAAGTACAACAAGCATCTATATCAATAGTATTCATATGCAATCAAGTATTCATTGCACCTAGAAATAATAGAATCTTTCAAAGATTGCTTTCAAAATTTTTAATGTAGCAACTATCACCCTTGATATACACAAATTTGAAGCTTAACAATTTAATCAAACCTGGAACCTGAAGCCTCAACTGTTATGGAGGATGCACTTGTTCCTCTGAATGCACTGAATCCAAGATTACAGCTTGGACAAGGTCTCTAATATTTTTCCTACAAACACACTCACATTTTTCTAGATGATATAACTTGGATAGCATATACAAGTGCATACCTTTGAAGTCTTGTAACATCGTCCAGCTTGTCTTCCAATCTGAAACTAGATACTATATTAACAAGACGAGATTAGATTTAATGATTAGAACAAGCCAGAAACTCTAAAATTTCAAATTTGACCACAAAATTAATTTTTGACCAGAATTCAACCTTTGATTTTGACTTTGACCAGTCAACCTTTGAATTTGACCAAAAATTCAAACCTGGTGTTTTTTCCAACTGAGGGTACCAAGAGGTGCGTTAGGCTAGGGTGCCCTAGGATATCAAGGAATTAAATCAAATTATTCATCATAAGTTCCTGAGCACAAGGGTTAGGGTTTGTTGCAGCTGCATAATCAGAAAACCTAGATGCATCTGTAACTGGTTCCATAACGAGCTTAACAAATAACTTCCCAATTTATCTTCTAGTGGTTAGATTGTCTGAAGATAGTGTGGTCCCATAACCTATTAGAAATAAATATATGTTCTTGTTTTCCATAGACAATATAGCAATATTGTCACCCAACCATAGGCACAAAGGACACCCCTAAGCACCTTAACTTTGACAGACAGAATAATTCTGGAAGCAGATCAATAGCCAACCAAGGTAGCGCACCCTTCTCCAAGGCTAGTGCACCAGGAAATAATAACCAAAGACCAAGCAGAAATTCCAAACCATAACCAAGAGAAATTCCAACCAAAAGCCAAATCCCAGTTGCAGCAGTTGCAGTTGCATTCCCTCTCCAAACTTGCGCACTACTAGTATCATGCAGTTGTGAGAGTAAGAGTGAAAAATGAGTTCTAGCGCCCTCTATTTATACTGCTCTATCTCACTTGATTGGGCCAACTTCTCTTTCTGGAGGCTAATAACTCAATATTAAATATTCTCTTGAGTCGACTTGTGTTCTAGGGTTATTATCCAACGTTTTACGATTTCTCTTGCTTCCCGAAATATTCTAGTCTTGCCAAAAGTTACACGTGGAGGTTAATACCTCCCACAACTACCATAATATCAACACACTGCACCCTTATTTGGGACCTATCTCATTAGATTCCCCTCTTCTCCCTGATCGTTGTGGTACCTGTCACTTATCGAGGTTTTTTTCTATGAACCCGCATGTCCTTCCCTACACACTTATTTGGAATATATCCCACTGACTTCCTCTCGTTGCATTGATCATCATGGTACCATTGACCAGTAATCCATTTTTTGTGTGAACCTACATGCCCCTTTCGCTCCCCAATTGCCCGCACCTACAACCAAGACTTGGATAATCACATCACTACTCTAGACAAAGTCAATGACCAAACCAAGAAATATATCTATGACCTTACTTCCAATATTTCTAGCATAAATTCTTGGTTCTCCCCACTAAAATCACTTCCAACAGCAGTGAACCACTTGGCAACAATGTGTCAGAATTACCAAGAAGAAGTGACCAACTTGACTGCATTTTTTAAGCAAGCCCAAGATCCTTTCTCTTCTACACCACCTTATAACCTAGAAGGCATTGAATCCTCCCATTCCACATCCTTTCATTCCAACCACTTTCAGCAAGACCTGTGTCTTCCTAGAGTGGAGGTGAACAAATTTGATGGCTCGAATCCCACAATATGGGTCATTCAAATAGAACGTTATTTCTCTTTGCACTGCATTATTGATGAGTTGGCCAAACTCTGTTTTGGTGCTCTCTATCTAGATCTTGAACGTTGGAAATGGTGGAAAAGGAGAAAAAATGCACGCCAAGGGTATGTGGCTTGGACACAATTTGTCGCAGATGTTTATGAATGTTTTGACATTCACACCCACCATTTAGGTCATTTGACCAAGTTGAAACAATCTAGAACAGTGGAAAACTTTATAACTGCCTTTGAGCACTTGTCTTTCCGCACAAAGGGCACGTCGGATGCTTTTTTTCAAGAATTCTTTATTAGTGGACTAAAGGATGAAATTTTCACCCATGTCCCAATGGCTCACCCCCACACTTGGGTGGAAGCTACTAAACAAGATAATGAAGCACAACATGTTGTCTCCTCCCAAACCATAAAACCTTGCTTTATTCCTCACCCTAATCCCTCAAATCCCAACCCTCCTGCCACTCCACTCAAGATCTATAAATTGACCCGGGAAGAAATGGTTGAACGCCAACTCAAGGGCCTTTTCTATAATTTTGATGACAAATATTTTTAAGGGCACAAGTGTAACGGAAAAAATATTTTTATGTCCATCTATGAGGATGTTTTTGATGAAGAGGTAGAGTTTTCCATTGTGGTAGAGCTACCTGAGCCAGCTGATCATACTCCTCCCTTTAATCCACTAGAAGTCGAACCAATCATTTCAACGAATGCCCTCACTGGATTTTTTTCTCCCCAAACCCTCAAGTTAATTGGTTACATTAAGCATCAGAAGTTCATCATCCTAATTGATAGTGGAAGCACCCATGATTTTATTCATCATCGCATTTCCCAAGAATCCAATTGTTATATCCGTGCAGTCAACAATTTTCAAATCATGATGTTCAATGGTGGTTCCATGAAATGTGGGAGGCGTTGTGAAAATGTGTGCCTCTAAATTGGTCGATTCAACATGAAATCTCATATGTTTGTTATCAACATGGGTGATTGTGACATTGTGCCTGGTGCAGAATGGTTATGCACTTTTGTCCCCGTACTCATGGATTTTAAGGAATTAACCGTGCAATTCCAATTGGAGGGACAACAGTATAATTTCCAATGCATCACAGCAGGCTCCCTTGAGATCATCAATTCCTATAGGATGGAAAATCTCCTCAAAAAAGGTCATTCAGGCATTATTTCCCAACTCCATTCCATTCAAGTAGTTGAGACACCTTCTATGCATCCTAACCTCCAATCTATACTCTTCGAACACCAAGATGTTTTTACCCATCCCCTTGGAATTCCCCCTCCTGTGGTGTTCAAGATCATTCCATTCCTCTAGTCTTGGGAAGTATTCCTCCCAAGGTTCACCCTTATTGTCATTCATTATCCCTGAAGAACAAAAATGAGAATAATTTTCAATAATTGCTCGAAGCGGGTGTTATTCATCCTAGTACAAACACATATTATTCTCTTGTGGTCATGGTCCTCAAGAAACAAGGCACTTGGAGCATGTGTCCAATCTTTCTCTCCCTCAACAAATTCACCATCAAAGAAAAATTTCTCATTCCTATCATATATGGCATGTTGGATGAATTGGGCAGTGCTCAGTACTTTACTAAACTTGATCTTCATTCTAGCTACCACCAGATACGTATGAAAGAGGAAGACATTCCCAAGACTTCATTTCAAAATCTTGAGGGTCACTATGAGTTCTTGGTCATGCCCTTTGGCATGTGTAATTCTCCCTCCACTTTCCAAAGTCTCATGAATCCTGTCTTTTGTCCTTTCCTCCATCATTTTGTCTTAGTTTTCTTTTATGATATTCTCATCTATAGTAAAACTTGGCAAGCCCATCTCTCCCATGTGGATCAAGTTCTATGTCTACTCTCTTAGCACAAATTTTTCCTCAAACAATCTAAATGTGCCTTTGGAGCCTCGGAAGTGGAGTACATGGGTCATATTGTTGGCAAGGATGGAAAATGGGTGTATCCTAAGAAAATTGAAGTTATTAAGGATTGGCCTCGTTAAACCGCATAAGTCCTTCTTTCTTTTTCATTACTCTGCAATTATATTTTTTCTAAGTATGTTTCCCTCCCATAATTTTGATTGTCATGTCTTACCTCCACAACTTATGTTTTTTCCATACTTATGTCATTTTTTTATATTCATAGGTTGGCGGACTCACGGTCTATCACTTTTCTTCTTTGAACCTTTTTTCCACACTTAATTTAATTTCCACTCGTGGTCTCTTTTCTTTTGTATCTCCAGTCTTCACAAGTTTGTCTGAAAAGTATCGTACTTAGCCCTTTTTCTTATCACGACGGACTCGCTGACTCGCATTCTCATTTGATTTCCTCCACTCTGACTTCCCCGCCATGATGTGTCATTTCTCTTTCGCGGTTCTTGATTCATATTAAATGTTATCTATGAACTCAACTACTAAATCAAATTCTGAAAAGGTCATTATTAATGATGTTTTTATTGAGGAAAAATCACATTTATTTCAAGTTAATGCTCTCATAAAGGATCTAACGTAAAGATTATTTCACTATTCTAAGCAGTATTACGGAGAAAGTATATCAAGCTGCTGAAGATGGCCGAAAGAAAACAACATTTATATGGCATTACCTTGAATCTATTCTCCAAATAATATCACAATTACCAATGGGCAAGGTCATATTGGTACTATTCAACGTTACCAAATAAAGATAATAATAAGGTTTGGACATCAGGAATAGCTCTTACTAGATGTGTCCCTGAGGTTTTCGATTGAAAATGTATTGTCACCTGGTGTATTGATAATTGTTTCCAGAACAGAAGAACAATTCCACTACAAAGCGGATCCCATGTTTCATTGGCGCCTTCAGTTTTCAAAAAAATGTTAAAACCACCAGAGTCAAACTTAACATACAAAGGAGAATAAGCCATAAATTTTCTAGAGGGAAAAATAATGGAATGGAGCTCTTGCAGGAATATTTACAAGATCCTACTCCAAAGTCGGAAGACTTATCCAAAATCCAGGTTAGTTCTTTAAAGGACCCTTATCAAGAAATTGCTTAGTTATTTACTAGAGTTATTGGTCAGTATTCTATGGCAACTATTCCCTGACTGGCCCTATACATTTTACATTTTACAGTTCATGAGAATGTCGTCTTTGATTGAGAGAAAATCATATCAAATGAAATTTATGCATAGYTAATGAATTTCAKAAGTGAGAAAAAATTGTATATGTTATCTTATCTGATATTTTCTATCACACATAGTCATATTTTTAAAGGTTTGAGCACTGTTGGAAAAAGGGTAAACTCAAAAATTGACACCGTGACTATGTGGTATCAAGCTCTCTTGAGGCAAAAAGTTATCCATTATTTTTATGAAGTTTACAATGATTTTATGTTTGAATTTAATAAATTACTCTTTAGAGAAGACACTTCCAGGCTTTCATTGGAAACATCCACCTTTTTGGATAAAAAGGGAACTCTAGAGAAAATGGATAACTACAACATCATTAGGATTTTTGGTTCTCGTGAAAATCCTATATATCTCCCTTATTATGTGTTGGAAAAGTTATTTATCATAGAGGTGCAGAGGCAGTATAAGTCATGCTTTTTATGAAAGAAGGAAAAAACAGTTTATTCCTCTGCCTTGGAGAGTTGGTGAAATTCTCTTGAGAGGGATTTTCAAAATTGATGAATATGCCTCTTACTTTGACTAGATTAATTTGAATTTTGCATAATAAATCAAAGGGTTTGACCCTAACCATATTTTTTATAATCACATGGTATTAGTTGGGCTCATCCCCACAATGATCAATACACTCATATTTGGGGAGGAAGAGAGTGATAGCCATGACCCTCTTGTTCAAGGTGTTGATAAAAATTCTAGTGACATAGAGGCAATTGTGAGCACTACAGAACATTATAAGCAAAGAGGGAAACCCTCAAGTGAAATAAATGCTCATTCACCCATTGTTTCTCACATAAGTATTTTTCCTAAAGTAAATGTTCAGTCTGCAATGACCCAGCAAAGAAAACCCTCAAGTAACAATTCAAGTGATGATGGAGAAAGAAATACTCTTCAAGAAAGTTTAGAAAACCCCCATAAATTAACAGTGAAAAGGAAAAGGGTTAATTCTCAACAAGAGGGATAAGAAAAAAATGCACCTAAAAATGATATTTTGCTTGATGATATGGATTTAGATGTTGGTATTGAAAATATCTTATTTCCTAATGAAGAAGAACGTGCCCAAGAAAATGTACAATCTACTGCATTGGGTGTTCAAGATGAAGTTTTCTCTGACGAAGAGACATTTTCTGTAGAGAACATGTTTTTTATAGGTCTTCAAAGAAATTGACCTTTGAAAGAACCTCGAAGAATAAGAAGGGAAAGTAACAGTCCACCATTGATACTAAAAGTAGGTTGTCGTCAAAATTATCCTCAATTCATGAGGTCACAGGGGATGCATTGGATGATTCAATAATTAATATGGAAGAGGAGAATCTCAGGCTTAAGGAGAGAGTCAAAGAATTGGAGGCAAATCTCATGTCCCCACCCATATTGGCTACCCCAATCACCATGATACAACCTGACAGAACTCTTCAAAGAACTCCAGAGTCAAATCTCAGAGTAAAAGGAATTTCAAGATTAATCATTGCTACTCAACACTTTGTTGAAGAGAATATAAAGAAAAGAATATCGCTTGTTTTAGATTCATGGGACTTGGAAAAAAGTGTTTCTTCTCTAGGGCTCAGAATTCAAAACACTAAAGAATACTTAAATGAAAATTTGAAGAATGATGAAGGATTCGTCACAGATGGAGTTGTTATGTTTATAGCAAAAGTCTCGGCAATGACAGATCATAGGAGAAAAAGGGAATATTTTCCCTCCCATAACTATATGAAACAATTAAAGGCATGTCGGATTGAAATAATTAATACATTAAAAGGGTTGTTAAACCAATTAAAAGAATTATCATGAAAAAATATTGAGGCATACTCAAAGATTATTGGTTTGGATATTGTGGGCACCACTATTGAAGTTTCAGATCCAAGATTAATATCAAATTCAATGATCATGAGCAGAGAGCAATATGAAGAGAAATTCAAAATTTTGAAGAAATCATCGGCCGAAAAATTTGATAGTATGGTTGAGTATACTTATAATGACATTGATAATTAGCTTGTTGAGTACACAAATAAAAATGAGGACATTGAAACTATATTGCAAAAACTATCTATTGACCATAGAGAAATTGAAAGTGAATTGTTGAATATCAAAGTAAAGAAAGAAGTGATTGTTGCCCCAATAAGGGAATATATTCAAGAATGGTTAAACAAGTCTATAATCAAGATTTTTGAATTTCCAATGGAAGCAATTACAATTGGCCACTTAACCGAAACAAGAAAAGATATTAAGGGTGCATCAACAAGCAAATGAAGGAGAGAGATTCAATCATAGTAAGTCCATATTGATTACATACCTTCTTCCTTATCATATTTCATACAGTTATATTTATTATTTCATTGGAAAAGTATAATTGAATTCTGATAACTTCCTCCTTGCCTTCTTTCCAGATATTGTTGCTCGTGCTCCACTCCATGTTCTTCTCTTCATCATATTTCTTGTAAATATTATTATGGTTCAAGGGAGTCCCAATCCCAATCCATTAATGGACAAATGCCTTTAAATTTCAAGTATTGTAACAGAGATTATCATTTTTGAGAAATTCCAGAGAACTAAGTCGGGATCGATTTTGATTGTATTTAATAACTTTGAGTTTTGAGTATAAGATATTTGAAGTCAATCTATCAAAATCTTATTTTGAGCTTAATAAGTAGTACTCTTTCAAAGTTCATGTGTGCCATTGGACCATTTCTTTTATTTGAATGTGATCAGAATTTCCATTAAACTGTGGTGGATGTGAGGATTTTATCATTTTCTATATTGTGTGGTGTTTGAGGTTCTTGGTCCACTTCTCAGGAATTCTTTATATATATATATATATATTGAATTTTATTGAGCCATAAGAAGTTGGATTCAGTCATTTGATAGTATCCCATATTATTTTGATATAAAATATTCAAAGAAAATCATAAGCCGAAGAGGAGCACCACCTCTCTAAAAACATAGGGGGATTCAAATCCTCGTGAGGTTGTTGTTTCGGTCCTAATATATTCAAACGTCAACATTTTTTGCAACTCAACTACGGAACCATTTATTTTCAATATATTTGAGGCCCTACTTCAGATTAGATTGAGGAACCAAAATCTCCATGGTTCAAGGTTTTGAAAAAAATACTTAAGAGAATTTTTGTTTATTTTAGATGCAAGGGATTTATAAAAGGATTATTGAAAGATGTTGCGCATTTTTTATAACTTCAAAAAGACCCAAGAAGTACCGAAGATTTGGGAGAATGAGCTCCCTGACAACTCCATTGGAAAGACTCAAAAATATCAAAAAGATGTATATTGTGATTTCTTCAAAGAATTTCATTCATGTCATGATGCTCCTTTAAATTCTTCATCAATCCCATCAATGGCTTTAGAAGACTCGGCAAAAGGGTGAAATACCCAAAAAAGGAGGCGATTTCATAAAACCCCTTTAAATCTACCAGAAGTAGATTTTCAAATCCCTGATTTTCTATGAAAACATTGTTGGACACACCTACCACACTTAGAGGGGGGGGTGAATGAGTGTGGGGCTCGTTTTCCCAAAACTTCCCTCTTCAACAAAACTCCTTAGTTAACATTCAACATTTACTCTTTACCCATTGTTGTCATGTATAACTAGTTAGATGTGAACATATATCAGCAGCATATATCAGCAATATATCATCAACAAGTCATCACCACAAGGAACAAAAAGAACACAAGATGTATGTACAACTTTTCTTTTTATTATGGACAACAATCTGGGGGTTTTTCAGCAACAACTGAATAGAGTACAACTCTAAAAGAGCACTAGCTCTATAATGCAAGACTCAACTTACACACTAAGCACCAACTGAGATGAGATAACAATCCTCAACAGATATCAATCTGCAATAGGTACACGACCTGTCAATAGTGCAGACCACATGTGTACACGCCCTGGCTCACTACAGCCTGCGTGTGTACGCACTCTGGCTCACTACAACCCGCGTGTGTACGCGGCCAGTGTATAAAGTAGCCTGCATATACCTTCTGAACTATTAGGGTTTATCCTTCAAGATCAACTCAGATCCTCTGCTACCAATATATCATTCTCTTTTGTCTCTGACTATCCAATATGACCACCAGCCAGTCACAACACATCCAAGCTT